>VMDO01005376.1:0-112577 GCA_007922755.1 Pedetes capensis | reverse complement strand
CTTTCTTTCTTTCTTTCTTTCTTTCTTTCTTTCTTTCTTTCTTTCTTTCTTTCTTTTCTTGCTTTCCTTTTATCTTTTTTTGCAGTACTAGGGAGTTGAACCCAGCACCTCATTCCTGCTAGATAAGTGCTCTCTACCACTAAGATGCACCCCTAACCCCTTTTTTTTAAATTTTTTTATCTTAAAACAGGGTCTTTCTAAGTTATGCAGGCTGCCTCTGGCCTCAAGCTTGTGCTCCTCCTGCCGTAGCCTTCAGAGTAAGTAGGATTACAGGTGTGTGCCTCGTGCCCAACTCCACTGCTCTCATTTTGGTTGTCCAAAGTATTCCAGTGAAATGCTTCATGCTTCAAAATCATCCTTCTCCCACCCATCTAAGCCTACCTCCATTTAGCACACACACACACACCCTAGTTTCCTCCCTTCACTTCACCTGACCCTAGAAAAGCCTAGCATGGCTTATTGGGGTCTTTTCTCCAGAATGCACTTTAAGTTCTCATGCATCCACTGAAACAAAATTTCAGGAGACAGGGAGTCTTCAAAGGTTTCCCTGGCTCTGTAGAATCTATTCCTACCTACAGCCCCTAAGGAACGTCTACATTTTAACAAGATAATTCTGGCCTTCTCCCTAAGGGGATACTTTAAATCACCCAATAATCCTGACTCCTGAAGATGGTGAGCCTCCCCTGCAATCAGGGAAAGTAGACCACAGTCTGGCTAATAGCCTTCAGCTGAGCCCCAGTCTACCTTTTGTTTCTTTTGCCAGAGACAAAATTATGCGCAAGGTAAAATGAAGTGACAAATGTTTGTCTCGTTTGGCAACCAAACAGTGAAGCTTCTCTCTAATATCTATGTTTCAACAGGACCCAGCAAGCAAGATCTTCATCCAATCCTGTCAGATCTTGAAAGCTAAGTAGGGTCGGACCTGGTTAGTACTTGGATGGAAGATCGTCTGGAAACACCAGGTGCTATAGGCTTGGGAGAAGGACCAAGCAACCCACTTCCACAAAACAATCCACCATTGAAAACCCTATGAATAGCAGAGAAGCACTTAGTGTTTCACCTGTTGTATGTGGGGTCACTATAAGTCAGACACCAACTCAACAGCACCTAATAACACAAACAAAAAGCAAGGGACTAGCAGGTCTCCTTTAAACAATAGTTCAGTATCTAAGAAAGGAAATCTAAAATCTGTTGTTGCCTCTATTTCCTTAAGATGGAAGCGTTCACATGGAAGAACCAACAACTGCAGCCACCTTTGGGATTTTCCTGAGCAAGTCCTATAACACTGCTGTAAACTTAACAGTAATCAGGATCATTGCTCCAACAGCCTGTCGTTTTTATCTAATTACTATGTTCTACAATAAAAATTGGGCTGGGATATAGCTCAGTTGGTAGAGCACTGCTCTGCAGTCTCTGAGGTCCCAAGTTCAATTCCCAGCACCACAAAATGGGAGAAGGACGTGGCAACCCACTCCCAAGGCAATCCCGAAACAGTCAGCCATTGAAAACCCTATGAGGGTCGCTACGAGTCGGACTCAACTTGACGGCACCTAAAAACAACAACAACAATAAAAATTATCATAAAGTATATGTCAGATCCACTTTGTTATAGACTTTAATTAATTATAATCCTTTGCTTCCATGCATTTTGCTTTGATACTTTAATGATTTCTTATTATATTGTCTGTTCAGAATTGAAAATATTTAAAGGGACGCTTCTGTTTGTCTTTCTGCCTTAAAGCAAGATGGGAGGGCTCAGCTTGATGTCTTCCATCGTGCTCAACTAGGGCAGACATCCCGTCCTCACACCCTGAAGGAGTCCTTTCTGCCTTTTGGAGCCACTTCTGAGTAGGTGGCTGTCCAGGCTGCTCAGAAGGAAATTGCATGTGGGATGGGGTGGAGTGGGACCCAAAAGCTAACCAGAGAGGCTAACAAGACTGCCTGTAGGTGAGGTCTGCACAGCCTCCTGAGCTACGTGGTGACCCTAAGGGAGCCCATGAAGCTTCGAGCTCAGACCTGCACCACTGAGCCTTGGGCCTTCGGACACGCAGGGGCTGCTGAGCTCCAAGTTCTTGGCTTGGCAGCCACAGGTCAGTCAATCCCACAGGACAGAGTCCCCGCAGCCCCTCTGCCAGTGTGCAGGAGCCAGCTGAGGCCAGGACGCTGCTGCCCCACTCAGACCTGGTGCTGAGCCTGAGCACAGAGAAGGTAAGAGGGCAGTGAGCTGATGGCACCTTTGCACCTGTAGCATCTCTTGCACGCAGGGCTCTGGCACTGAACCTGCCAGGGTTGGCCAAGAGGTCAATCGCTGCCAGTGACACAGTATAAAGCCAAGGTCCATATCAGGTGTGTCATGGTCCTCTCACAGTCAAGTCCCACCCCTATCTGCTCTGTAACCATCCCTGTTCCTCCCAGAGAATCCCATGGAGCCCCCTGGCTTCTACGTGTTTCCTCTCTCTGCTTCCCCTCCCTCCCCTCCCTATCCTTCCCCACCTGTCTGCTCCCCTCTCCTCCCCACTTTTCCCTTCTCCTTCTCACTCTGTAGCCCAGGCTGGCCAGATGGCCAAGAGCTCAGGGCAATCCTCTTGCTTCAGCCTCCCAAGTGCTGGGAATTACAGGTGCGTGCCACCACACCAGGCTTAACAGATTCTTGTTAATGTCCAATTCCTTTCCAATTCCATTTTTTCCCCTAGGTGAGAATTATCTTTGGAATAAATTAGAGCTATACTAATATGCTATGGGTATAAATAAATTTCAGTGATCCATTTCACTTGATTTCAGTTCAGTAAACATTTATGGAACAATATCATGGGCTGGTCCCTAGAGAAAAATCGAGCTTAGTAAAATCTAGCCCCTCAAGACTTTACACAGCTTGCACAGTTTTTCCTAAGAGGTGATATCCTGATGAAGACCTTAAAAATATATATATAGTGTATTTATGTTAATGTATACTAGGAATATAAAAAGCACATCCAGTCCATGATTTCATGATTACTCTTGTTTAGAAAGAGGCTAAAGAAGGTAGTATATAAAACAAGCAAGCCTATTTAAAGAAAAATGTTAGGTAAATAACACAGAAGTGGCTAAATCAGTACAGATGATGGACTCTGGGCTAGTTTTTAGAAAGCAGGACCTCTTCTTCCTAATGGGGAGAAATGAAGGGAGAAATGATTTCTGTTTGAGGACAAGGAAGTCTTTGGGGACAAGGTGACATTCGAGATGGGCTTTGAAGGATGTCTAGGAGTTTTTCCAGACTGTGAAATAGAGGCTAACACATGGAGGCAATAACACAAGCCAAGGCACACAAATGATTGACGTATAAGGGATGTGAGGAGCAGAAACAGAACATATGCTGAAGACTGAGGTTGGAAATGGGTCACGAGGAAGCAAGAACTGGGGTTTGTTCTTATTGTCTTAAAGACTTGGGCAGATACTATACCAAGAGGGGCTTTCCCAGGGGCAGTGATCTTCACACTGTAGGTGAGATCAATAGGGTAGGAAGTTGATTTAGTGGGATATGGCTGACATCGAAAATAATTATAGACAATTAACGTTAGAGCACATGTTTCAGGGTAGGTGTAAGAAGTGTAGCTTGAGACGGTTGTTTTCTAAGTGAGGGTTGAGGTGTGATGTGAAACAGCTATAAAAAGACTGGAACCTGTTGCATTCTGTGTGGAAACTTCTAGCCATGGTGGAACCTCATGTGAACCTATTTCTGGTCACCTCTTAAGTCAGCGCACAGACTCATCCATGAAGTTTCTGACCTGAACTTCCCCTTGCCGTGCATGCTCTTGTCATCTTCTGGATGAAGGGAGGACGTTTTGGTGCCGGTTAGAGGGTGGCAGCACTGTGTGGGGCATTTTTGTGGTTAAAGGTGAGTGCTTTGCCAGCCGGCCTGGGTTTGGCATATGTTTAAATGCATTTTTATTGTAGGATAATTGATGTACAATAAAGCATATATTTAACATATACAATCTGATGAATTTGCACCCATGAAACTACTGCAATCAAGGCAACAGACACGTCCATTTTTGTGTGTGTTTCAAGAACACTTAGCATGAGACCAACTCTACCAACAAATTTCTAAGGGTGTAACCCAGTATCACTGATGCTAGGCTCTGTATTGTACATACTACAGGGCACATCCCTCTTAGAGCAAATTCATCTTGCGAGACTGAGACTGTATGGAGGTTGCTCAAAAACTAAAACTACAACTAGGAGAAATTCTAGTCCTGGATATATGCCCGCAGAATCAGAGTCCGGATCTGGGAGAGAGATCTGCTTCTCCGTGTTCACAGCCCCACCTCCACCATCTCCGAGATACGTAAATAACCCAGGCTGGGTTTTGATCCTTTGCTAATTGGGTTAACCAGTTATGAGACCAGTTTCCCAAGCCATATTGCTTGTGTCTGGACCAGGTTTGGCAAGATACCTCCGTGGCCTGAGGTTCCTTGTTGCCATCTCTGAACAGGATTGGAAGCTCCTGGAGTGAGATACACAAAGCCTACCCACGTGGGAGGATGTGGACGGAGCCTAAACTTGGCACGTACTTAAATAAGCATGGAAAAATAGGCACTCTGGCAGCTATCTTTGTGTTAGAACATACAAGAGCCAGTGTTGCTCATAGAGCAGAATGTTCTCTGGGTGTGGGAGCTGAAGACATCTTCAGCTTTACCGTTCGCTTCTTTACTGACAGGCGGTAGGAACCAGCCCAGGGAAGAGAGTGGGAAGCAGGGTTGGCCTGCATGTGAGAGGGGCAAGTTTATACACAGAAGCTCCAGACTCCTTTCATCTCTGAGGACCCCATGCTTGCTTCCCTATGGCTCTGGGCCAGCGCCTTCATGTAGAATACCCCTCTCCCCAACATTTACTCCCAAGAAAAGTTCTGGAAGTTTCTTTCTCCATCCTTTGCGGATACTGTCTGGTTTCAGCAAGGCTGAGTATCTAAATGCCCAGGAGTATGGCTGTAGCTGGACAATCCAGCCCAGTCAGTAGGGAGATCTGGAAGCATGAGGTCCATTCTTGACACAATTAAAGCACAGTGTGTACTAGCTGATTATTCCTCTGTCTTTGTCTTGTGTTGCTGTAACAAAATACCTGAAACTGGGTAATGCATAAAGAAAAGAGGTTTGTTTGGCTGATGATTCTGGTGGCTGGAAAACCCAAACCACAAAGCCCTTGTGTCTAGTGAGGGCTCCCTGCCTGCATCATAACATGACAGAGAAGGAGAAAAAGAACAGGCTACATGACCATGAACTGACCTTGCTTTATACAACTCACTCTCTCTGGGACTAATCCATCACTCGGGCCCCAGCCTACTCCTGCCAAATGGCATTAGTCCACTCAGGAGGGTAGAGTCCCCAAGACCTAATCACTACCCATTAGGCCCCATCTTTTAAAAGTTTCACTATCACCAGGCAGCTGGGCACCCCTTTGGGTTCTTGGTCTCATTGATAAAAAAGTTTAAAAACAGACCCAGAAAGAGTTAAAGAAGGGGAGCCTCCCAAGTGCCCTGGCAAGCAGATTTGGGATGTAGGCCAGTGTGGGGAGAAGGGAGATGGAAAGTTACATTTTCTGTAATAGAAGTCAGAAAGTGGGCAGGTCCAGCAGTGAAGTACAGGGACAACTGCAGCCATCTGAAGCCATCTGCATTGAGAGGTGGGGATTAGGGGGGCGGGATTTTAAGTCCATATCATTAAGAAGACAGATATTCTTCCCATTTTTAAAATCATCTTTTGGCTTCTGCTGCCCTGCTTAGATTGTAAAACAGGTTTTCCTATGCTGGGCGTGGTGGCGCACGCCTGTAATCCCAGCGGCTTGGGAGGCGGAGGCAGGAGGATCGCAAGTTTGAGACCAGAGGCAGTCTGTGTACCTTAGCGAGACCCTGTCTCAAAAAGTAAAAAATGGGCCGGGGGTGCAGCTCAGTGGTCCAGCACTTGCAAAACATGCAAGGGTGAGGCCCTGGGTTCCAACCCCAGTACCACAAAAATCAAAAAAAAAAAAAAACACAAAACAAAACAACAACAACAAAAAAAACACAGGTTTTCCTCTTTATTCCAGGAGAAAACAGGTTTTCGTACTTCCTTCAAAGGAAGTCCTCCTTCCTAGCCCAGACAAGAAGGCACCTTTTGTCTTCATATGTAAAGGGCGTTATGGCCACCAGTCAGGTCACATATGCCAGTGGTAAAGGGGTGTTGTCTACCAGCAGTCATGTTATTTGCACAGGCTGTTATCTACCAGGGAAGTCCTGACCACCAGATCAGTCCATTTATCTCAGAGGAAGCTCACATCAATGTTCATGTCTCAAAAGGTGCAGAGAAGCTGATGGCTGCTGAGGCCCATTTATTCCCTTTCTTCCTACCTAGAACCCAATGTTACCACCACCTAGTACAGCCACACTGGGCACCAAGCTTCCAGCACAAGAACCTTTGGGGTACAGGTCATGTCCAAACCACAGCCTCCACCTATGCAGGCATTCAGATTTGATTGAGGATACTTAGAATTCAATTTTCAAAGCTGGAAAGAACCAAATTGAATTTCTTTCCCTTAGAGATAAGCTAAACTCCAGAAGCATGAAGTCACTTTGGTTCAGTTTTTGGAGCATCTACTGCATGCCAGATCCCATGTCTGACATAAGAGAGGAAGAGGTGAATACAATACAGCATTTGTCCTTCTTCTTCCCAATTTCACATGGTGGGGCTGGGCTGATACAGGACATTCTCACTTCTGAGGACAGGTCTGTTGCTAAGTGTGGGCAAAGGGCCACAGTGGGCGCAGCACTGTAAAAGATTTGTCAATCTATTAGACAATGAATTGTGAGTCATAAAACACTCCCAGAAGGATAGAGTCATAGCCATGCCCCTGAAATTTTGAAAGTTAAAGTCAGATCTGGGATGTAGGTGCTAAGGAAGCAAACCCACGAAGTTTGTGGCTATAGCTTCTCTCAACTCAGTTGAAATCAACAAACATTTGTTGAAGGCCTATTCATACCCATTACCAAGAAGAGCACCGAGAGGTCAAAGATAAATAAGACGCAACTGCTGACATAACAAAATCTTGGGACAAAACATGCTATGATCTCCAAGGTGCAGGTCTTAGCCCACTAAGTAAGTCATGAAATCGGTTTAGCAGATAATGAGCCCAACATAGATAGAGAAAAAAGGAATGAGAATAGAGTGGAATAAAATGGAAAAGGAAGCAGAGCACCTTGCACATAGTAAATGTAAATAGCATTCCACAAAATGTTGCATATGTATCTGTGTATAAATAAAAAATCTATAGCACACACGTGCACGTGAGTGTGTGTGTACGTGTGTGTGTCTAACAGGTTCTTACTGATGATTATGATAAAAAAGAGTTTGACAGTCAGGACTCACAGTACATAGCATTGGAAGGGCTATTTTCAGGCACAGACAACCAAGTAGGGTACCTGCGTTAATAGTGTATCAGCCGTCTGTTGCCACAGCGATGCTGTGTAACCACCATAAAACCTCAGTGGCACACAGCACTAAGTGCTGGTTTCTCACACGCCTGCCAATCAGCTGGAGAGCTCTGTTCTCTGCAGTTGGCGGCTCACACATCTGAAAGCCAGCAGGCTGCCAGCTGACCTGAGATGAACCTGGCTGGGATGACCAATTGGCCCACTCTCTGTGTCTCTCATCCTGTAGTAAACCAGGCTGGCCAGGGTCTCATAGTGATGGCATGAGCCAAAGGACATGCTCAATTGTGCCAACAGTTTTTAAGCCTCTGTTTCCATCTCGTTTTCTAATTTTCCATTGACCAAAGTCGCACAGGTAAGCCCAGGGTCAGGATAGGAAGATGTTGCAAATTACATGGTAAAGAGTAGGGACCGTTTGTACAGTTTACCATGGTAAACCAAAAGGTTGGATTGGCTTTGACTTGTCCTGCCTCCAGACTCTTGGTCATTCCTTCTCCAATCTTGGTGTCACCACCTGGTGCCTAGCAGAGGGTTTGGCTAGAGACTTGTTTCCCTTTGCACTGTAACAGGTAGAAAAGTTACAGGCGGCAAACAGGGAGATACCCATGAGAGACAGAGTAGAAAAGGCATACAGGGGACCCGGATAGATACCTGGCATCTCCTGGCAAGGCAGAGCTCAGGTGAGTGGCAGTCAGGAGAGAGGGATGCGGGAACCTCCAGGTGGGCCCTGCACTCAGTTCAAGGCGGGAGTTCTAGTTCATTTGTTCCAGGAGTAGAAAGTTATTCCCACGTCTGATGTAGGAAGAAACATGGCTTCTAGAACTTGCTGCTAATAATCAATGGCATCTGAGGCAAGTCATTTGTTCTCTCTGGGCTTCAGTTTCCTCACTGTAGAGGAAGGGGTTGAGATGGCGCCTTCCAGCTCTGATCTGCTCTGTCTCTTTTCCCACTGTCCCAGGGTGTGTTGCTCAGGGCCCCACTCCTCCCTCGGCAGGGGTCCAGCCATTCTGGTGTTTTCCCTGCCTACAGCCTCTGCCGGCTTCTCAGTGTAGTTCTTGACTGCTACAGTCGATCCGTGTACTATGGAAGGCACACCTTGCCATACTTTTTGATAAGGTTAGAGGAAGGCCCTCTCTCTTTTTAAGCTATCATGAGGTCATAGAATGTACCCAAGCAGCTGGAAAAAAGCAGCAATATATTCGTTTCAGATTTGTTTAGAGAAGCGAGCTAGCAATGCTTGGCCTGTTCCTTGCAACAAATTTGGATCCTCTTAAAAGCTTCTGGAAGCTCTAAGCTGCTCTGCTGGCATGAAGTCTTTAATATTCACTGGGGAAGGGGAAGCATATGCCTCTTCACAGGTCACCATTACTTTTAGTCATTTTAAAAGAATAACAAAGGAGGAAAGTCTTCAAGTAAAGAAGACTTTGAGGTTGGATTTTTAGGGGACCAGCAATGCAGTTTGTAGAAATCCACTCTGATCTTTGATTGTCCAAATGGAAAAGACATGAGCTTTGGTGCACATCTCAGAGGCCTTGAAGTCCGTATCCCTTTACCATTGCTTATTCTCCTTGGAGCTGCCGGGGCCTCAGACAAAGTTTGGAGGTCAAAAAGGAGAGCCAGGCTTCCTGGCTCTAGCTCTTGCTAGCCATGGGATCCTGGCCAAGTTCATTCATCTTTCTGCGCCTCAGTTTGCTGATCTAAAAAATGGGGACAATAACAATGACTTTGTGGAGAATTGTTGTGAGCATTAATGTAAAACTATGTGTAAAACCCTTAGCATTTGACACATGTTGTTGTTGTTGTTAGGTGCCGTCAAGTCGGTATCCGACTCATAGCCACCCTCTGTACAACAGGGGAAACACTATTGTCAGTGCTTCTCTGCTGTTCATAGGGTTTTCAATGGCGGATTGATTTTTGGGAGGGGGTTGCCAGGTCCTTCTCCCAAGCCTACAGCTTCTGGTGTTCCCAGGTGGTCTCCCATCGAGGTACTAACCAGGCCCAACCCTGCTTAGCTTCCAAGATCTGATGGGATCGTATTCCACAGGGCTATGGCTGCAGGGTTTGACACATAAGAAGCTCAATTGTTGTTGTTATTGTTCTGGTTGTTGTTAGGTGCCGTCGAGTTGGATTTGACTCATAGCGACCCTCATAAGGGTTTTCAATGGTGGTTTTGAGATTGTTTCAGGAGTGGATTGCCACGTCCTTTTCCCATTTTTTTCCTGTGCTGGGGATTGAAATCAGGGCCTTAGAGTAGCACTCTACCCGCTAAGCTAAACCCCAGCCCAAGAAGCTCAATAAAGGTTAGCTATTAATGGCAAGGCTGCCTAACTCACCATGAATTATTTTAAAATTGAAGCCACTTTATTAATCTTCTGCCACCTAACGTGGCTAAAAAATAGAGTCTTTTTTCTAAAGCCTCTGCTTATTGTGGCTTTGAAGTTTCCTGGCACAATTGTCCAAGTTTTTTTTGCTCTTTTTCCCTTGGTGATATGATGATCCTTTTGTTTTTCACACAAGTGTTTTCATAATCATGTCAGTCAGCTTTCTGTTGCTGTGACAAAATACCTGAGGTTACCAACTTAACCTCAGGGAAGGTTGCATTTGACTTATGGCACCAGAAGTTTTAGTCTAGGCCAATTGGCCCTGTTGCTTTGAGACTGTGGTAACACAGGGCATCATGGTGGAGGGAGCACATGGCAGAGGAGGCTACTCACCTTGCCACAGTGGAAAACAAAGAGAGATAGAGGAAGGGGCCTGGGACCTACCATCCACTTCACAGGCATTCCCCAATGACCTAACTTCTTCCCATTAGGCCTCACCTCCTAAAAGTTCCATCTCTTCCCAGTAGTGCCACAAGCAGGTGAGTAGGCCTTTAGCTTATGCGCCTTGGGGGACATTCCAGATCCCAACCAAAGCAACGACCTAGGTTCACTGAAGCACCACCACTCCCCAGCTTCCCCCTATTCCTCTTTATCAGGAATTTACCAGAAGAATCCTTTAATTTTCAATCCAGAGACACTCCCCCAACTTCTGGAGTCTCTCTTGCATGTGCTCTCTCTCTCTCTCCCTCTCTCTCCCTCTCCCCTTCCCTCTCTCCCTCTCTCTGTCTCTCTCAGACTCTTAAGAGCACTGGATCCTATCTATTTCCAAAAGTCATAGAGACAGCGACTCAAGAAATAGATTTTCAAAGGGATACTTTATTTGATTAATTAGTCAATTCCCTTGTCGTAGAGGAGAAATTATCTGTAAACCACCCAGACAGAGAAGACTCTTACAGGGAGAAGCAAAGAGATGTTGGGTTGTAACAATGGGAGAGCTCATTTGCAATGCAAATGAGCAACCAGCAGGCAAATGAACCCTTATGGGAAAGCCACTCTAATCATAAAACCAGCTTGCTTTGGGGAGACTTCAACCTAAGGACAAGAGAATCATAGCTCTGTGACTCCTCTCTAATATAGTGTATTAGGGAATTATCCAGGTAGTTTTCTATGAAATTGCATTTGAGTGAAACAAAATGCATTGCTTGGCAGTACATAATATCTTTAAAAATCGAATCCACAATTGCAGACTGAATTATTTATGATTGTCACTATATAGCTATGATAGTTTGGATATAAAATAGTCAGGCTTTTCCCTCTGCTTTTATTTGTAGGAAAACAAGTCATTCAAGCTTTTTAGTGACACAATGTGACTTGCTGTCGATGGCAGTTACGAATTTTCAAGCCCTGCCAAGCACAGGAGTATCCAGAAGGGACATATGTTTTCTCTGCTTTGTGTTCCAAATTTGCCTTAAAAACATGCAATTATGTGAAGGCCTGATTTATATTTTCAAGGAAAAGCACAATAATGGCTCTGTTTTGTAGCTGTGTTTCTCCAAACGTATTTATATTGCTGCCTTTTCAAAAGAAGTTGGCTAATGATCATTGGATTTTCGCTTTCTGCCATGACATATGGAAATTTGATGGAGTCTGTGAGATTTAAGAACTGTTTTCTTAAGTGCAATGGAAATTTAGCTAACATTATTCAGGACTTCGAGCCTGATAAATCTTCTGTAGTTAACCTTTAGTCCATTTCCTTATTTTCGTGGATGGGGGCAGAAGGGGAGGCAGGAAGCAGGTTTATATGGAGCTGAGAGCAAAGCTGAGCAGAAAGATCAGGACAAAGCAAAACCTTGGCTGGCACCAGGAGGCTGTGGGTGCATCCTGCTCAGATACTGAAGGGGGCCCTGGGTGGGCTGAGACATTTGTTTGGTCTGGCTCTGGAGGGAGAAAGTTAAGCTTCTTGGTTACATTTTATGCTTAAATAAAAGTGCTATAAAGCCCTTTATAAATTCTGTAATTACACTGGCCTTAGGTTACTTGCCATTCATTACTATTATTAATGATGGTGTTCACCCCACTCTCTCAGCAGCATTTCCAGTACATTTACTGAGCAAAGAAGAGCTAGTCTCTTTCTGGATTGGGGAGCCCTCTCCTGGGAGGTAGGGCAATTTTTGTTGTTGTTGTTGTTAATTTTTATTTTTTCAGGAATGGAGATAGAGAAAAGTAAAAGGCAAATTCCACATAATAAGAAAGTAGTTGTTGTTGTTGTTGGATGCCATTGAGTCATGTCTGACTTATAGTGACTCTATGTACAACAGAACAAAACACTTCCTGACACTGTGCCATGCCTGGCACTATTGAGAGTGTTTCTCTGCTATTTATGGGGTATTCAATGACTGATTGTTTTTTGGGGAGTGGGCTGCCTGGTCCATCTCCCAAGCCTAGAGAACCTCGTGTTCCCAGGCAGTCTCTCACCCAAAGACTAACCAGATTCGACCCTCCTTAGATTCCGAGGTCAGAGATTGGACAAGATTGGATGCCAGTGTGGCATGGCTATAGACAATAAGATAGTTAGTGGACAAGTAATTATTACAATGTAAATTTCAGCTTAGAAAAGAGGATAGTTGGGGATAATGGATAGGTGGAAGTTTGTGGTAGGAATAACATATATGCCATACGGATTTGTGGGGCAGAGGGTGTTGAGACAGTGTCTTGTTGTGTTGTCCAGCCTGGCCTTGAACTCCTAGGCTCAAGCAATCCTCCTACCTCAACATCCAAGTAGCTGGGACTCTAGGCACATGCCACCATGCCCAGCCAATGAAGTATGTTTTGATTGCTTTGTGCAAATCTGCAGTCACTTGGTTAGTTTAGAAATAAATATGTCTTATGTAATAAAGCATTTCTATTATATGTTTAGAATACTAAGGGTCCAGAAAAATACTATATGAAAAATGAAGATAATAGTGTCTTCCCTACACTTTTCCAATTTTAAAAGAAATAATTTTCAAATCCTTAAAAAATTGTTTCACCTCCTGGAAGTCACACCACAGTACAGCAGAGATGTCACACTCATTTTCCTACAGGCCTCACCTTCCTGTGAAAGCTCAGTTCCAGCACGGTTTCTCATTTGTGTGATCTGTGAACCTGGTAAACTTTCACCTGCTGTTGTGGATGTTGGAGGTTTAGTTAAAGAAAACTCCACATTTGTTCAATAGTAATGTCTTTTTTCTGTAATGGAAATGACCTCTCAGTTTGATAGAACCGCCTTTTGAATATTTTTAAATATTGTCGAGATCTTTCCCCCAATCAGCTGTGACAATTAGCTCCTGGATTCAAGTCTTGCCAGAAAAGCCCAACAGGGAAACTTTCAGAATACACTTTAGACTGAGTCATTCTCCATTCTTCAGTTGGGATTTCCAATTTTATTCTTCCATGAAAGCAAATTAGAAAGTAGTTGTGGGATCATTCAAGACAGAATTTAAAAGATGCCTCCATTTTCCAAAATGGTGGCTCTCCCAATAGCTTTGGGGTCAGCATGAGTTTTATAGGAGGGACCACCACTTTGAGACTGGTACACAGAGATTTCAGGTGATCCTGTTGGGCAAAACGCCAGTTTTCTCCTTTGCTAACTTTTTCAGGCCTCAGAAAATGGTGCAAGACAGTTAAACTTAGCAAAAAAAAGGGATAATATAAAGAAGAGAAAGAAGGAAGAAGGGGACTAGCAAAAGGAAGTGAAGATTATGTAAGGTGGGTTGGGGAGGAGAAACAATGTAAAGGGATAAAGGAGGAGAGGATAATCTCAATGTAAACGATGCAACTTCATGAGTACATGGGGAAAATAGGGGAGCATAACTGAAATATGTGTATGACTTTTACTACATATCAGTCAAAAACTTCCACAAACCCCGTAAGTTGATAAAAGTATAACTAACAGTGATGTAATAGCTGCGTAACGGAAAAAGTCAATGCTGTATTACTCTGTACCCCACCAACATTTACCAATTAAGGAGAAAAAATGGTGCAAGAATATCAGAGCTTAATTTGGCTGTATGCACTGCTAACCATCATTCATTCTAAGCCATAAGTTTATGGATTTTCATCAATGGAAACCAAGTTCTTGAAATAGTAGCTAGAAGATTAAAGATCAGGAGATAAGGATGGTGACTAAAAGAAAACCAACTTCCCTCACACCAAGAGTAGTGAGCACCTCTGGCCATAGCTTCAGAACGTTGACCCCAGAAAAATGGATGGCAGATCAGTTCCTCCATGGTCACTCCTGGTTTGATGCTGGGAGAGATGAAATGGGGGCAGAAGAAGCTTTAATGAACAGGACCCCTGGACAAGGGTCTTGTCCTTAAAGAGAATTTTCAGAATATGATATGGAAAAATATTTTTGGTCTCCCTTTTCTCATTTCAGTTCAGTTCCTGATTTTTTTTAACTTACTCTTTTCTCTCCCAAGTCAATACCTATACCCTATCTTCTCTCACCTCCCACTCTCTGTCCACCTCCTCTTGTCCAGCCCAAAACACTAACACTACCCTAGAATTTGGAGCATGGGAATGAATTGAACTGGACTAGAGGCTCCAAACAATGAGGGTTGAAATAACCTAAGTGTTACTTGGATGCTTGGCTAGCTTGTTGACCTTAGAAAGAGAGGAATTATGGGTTTCCATAAATTACATTTTGTGGCATTACTATTAGCATTATATGATTTTAATTTATTTTCCTTTTGTTTTGATGAGATTGAATATAAAATAACCCTGTAAGAGCTACAAAACTTAAATGCACTCTTTCAGGCAGGAATCAGCCAGGTAAACATTTAAAATATTCAGCTGGGTAATCTCATTCTCTTTTTGATGGTTGATTTTTTCAGTACAAAGTACAATCCTTTTAATTTCTATAAAATAGCAATGAAGAATAAGTTTTTTGGTTGTCATTTCTTAGTGGAATTAGAAACAAATTGTGAATGCATCAGAGAAATGAACAAAAGAGATAACAGGTGAGAAGATGACTTAGGTAAGTCTAATTACACATTCAATTTTTTGGACTCTTGCTTCTATACTAAATAAAACACAATGACTGTATGTTCCTAGCTAATTATTCTTTTTTATTTTTTTTCTAGGAGAATGAAAAAAGAAGAAGACAACTACTGAATATGGAGACTTTTAACTGCATAATGAAGAAGAGTATGAGGTCACACAATAAAGTAAATGTGTTTTATAATTGTTGGATCGTTGAAACCACACTTTACACTTTAACCTTATGAACCAATTAGATGTGATGGTCTGTCTACAAGACCACTCCCCTCTCTACCTTGGGATTTCTACTGAGACAATCTGATTTACTGGACAGTTTATATGGGAAGATAATTTTAAGATTACTATGCTAGACCAACATGATATTTAGAGACTGTTCTTAAAAGGGAGGAAATGACTCTTATAAGATACCTGGTTATTTGTATACATGTTTTTTTTTTCAAAGACATCCTTTTAATTTCTATTAAATTCCCCCACCTCCCAGTCTGCTGGAATTATTATTATTTTTTACAGTTATTGAGGGTTGAATCCAGGGCCTCAAGCACATTAGGCAAGTGCCACCACTAAGGTGCACTCCTGGCCTCTTTTTTATTTTTTATTTTGAGACAGGGACTTGCTAAGTTGTGCAGGCTGCCTCTGACCTCAAGCTCGTGATTCTCCTGCCTCAGCCTCCCGAATCCTTGGGATTACAGGCGTGCACCTCAATGCCTGGCTGGAATTCAATATTCTAAATATTCTCTCTGCCAATTGGGTTAGCCCAGAATATGAAATGAATAAGATTTTACTCATATCATAGAATAAAATATATGTGATAAAGGGACAAGTTGTTTAAGTTCTCTTTGTCAAGGTTTCACAAATATGTCTTATGTTATAGGGAAAGATTTATTCAAGGCAAAGCTCTGTGATTCTGTCCCTGGACTTTGAGTAAAGACACACCCTTGTCAAGTTGTAGATTGATGAAATCAGCTCCCCTTTCAAGTGCAAAGCCCCCAGATCTGATAGCTACAGTAGGAGGTCAGATGTCTTTCACCTAATGTGGGAAGGGTATGTTAAGTCATATCTGGTTTTTACCTACTTGGGCCACCAGAACACAATATGGTAGACTGGGTGGCTTATAAGCAACAGGAACTCAACTCTCACAGATCTGGAGGCTGGATGTCCAAGGTTAAGACAAAGGCAGTTTTGCCGAGTGGTGAGGGCACACTTCCTGGTTCATAGAGGGAGCCTTCTTTCTGTGTCCTCCCCTGGTGGAAGGGGTTCAGGGTCTCTGGGACCTCTTTTAGAAGTACACTGATACCATTCACGAGGGCTCTGCCTTCAGGACCCAATCACCTTCCAAAGGCCCCACCTTCTAATACCATCACCTTGGGGGTTAGGACTTTAGCAAAGGAATTTGGGGAAAAGAAACATTTAGATTATAGCACCTCCACTTGAGTAAGGTTAAAAAAGAACTTCTGTTAGAAAGAGAGAGGCATGTTGAAGATGGATAAATTATGAGATGTTTTAACGATATCCCCAATCTTTTCAGCCAAGGTAGTCTAATTGCCTAGGACTTTAGAGTGTCTGTGTACCCAGTCATCTGTTCATCTACTTACTCCCATACTCATTCATTCATTCATTCAATACATGTCTACTGGGACAGGCTTTCCTTCAGCCCTTACGGTGATACCAGGTCACTCAGGACACAGTCTCCACCCTACAGGAGGGCAGAGCTGCTCCAGAACTAAGCATGGAGTCTTGGGGGCCACTGAGCAGACAGGGAGGCCGGAGGGACTGGAGCAGATAAACCGTGGGCTGAGTCCTGAGGGATGAAGAGACTCACTCCATAAGGAGGGGGTGGGGTGGGGATGAGGCCTTCCAGGCAGAGGGAACAGCATTTGCAGAAGCCCAGAGGCAAGAGTCTGCACAGTGCCTTTTATGCACATGCAAGGGGATGTGTTCAAGTCACACTGATGGGGGACGGGACCAGACATCACATTATCTGGAGCCATTTGTACTAAGCCAAATTTAAGGCAGTACATCAGAGAGGAGCCACGAAACCATTTCTTTCATCACTTATTTAACAAACAGTTATTGATTTCTGACTGCTCACACTGCTTTAGGATCTTTGTACGTTTTACTCCATCAGCTTCCAGAGTAACACAGCAGTTCAGAAGCATCTTATTCCTGTTTATGGCTGAAAAGACAGAGGTTTAGAGAAATTGAGTAACATTACCTGGAGCTCCCTGGCTAGTAAAGAATAGATTTGGGATTCAAACTTCTGTGTGACACTAAAGTTCATTATATCAGTCAGAATAAGTTTAACCGCAGTGTCAGGAAACCCTGTGCCACTAAGGCAAAAGTTAGACAGAAGCTTTTTCCTCTCTGATGTAAAGTCAGGGGTCAAGTGGCTTCGTGAAATTGTTGGGGGCCAGATTCCTCTTACTTTGCCATTCTCACATGTGGATGGTGCCTCATGGCCCAAGGTGGATGCTCACACTCTAGCCAACGTGTCCTCATCCCAGCCAGCAGGAAGAGGGCAATGGCAAGAAAATATTCACCCCCTTCCTCTTAAGGATAACTCCCAGAAGCTTCCCAACACACTTGCATTTTCAACTTTTTAGGCAGAAATTAATCATGCATCATGTCTAGCTGCAAAGGAGACAGGCAAATAGGGTCTTTATTATGGGGAGGCAGGACCCAGTTAAAAGGCAGGTGTTTGTGCCAGGTGCGGTGGCTCACACCTGTAAATCCCAGCAACTCAGGAGGTGGAGGCAGAAGGATCACAGGTTCGAGGCCAGAGGCAGCCTGCATAACTTAGTGAGACCCTGACTCAAGATAAAAAAAAAAAATTAAAAAGTGACTGGGAATGCTGCCCAGTGGTAGAGCACTTGCAAAGCATGTGTGAGGCCCTGGGTTCAACCCTCCAGTACTGGGAAAAAAAAAAAAAGTGTTCTAGTAGTGAGGAAGAATGGGTAAGAGGAACAACTAACAGCAAGTCTTCTTCACTCTGCTAGGATTTTATATTCTGGTCCCTGCTAAAACCCAGAAACTATCTCCTTTGCTGTTTCTATGAAATGCGCTCACTAAGTTAGAATTCAGAATTGAGTCCCAAAAAGAAGGCCCTAAAAAATCCATACAGGGCCAGGTATGGTGGCACATGCTTGTAATCCCAGCGACTCAGGAAGCAGAGGCAGGAGGATCGCAAGTTCAAGACCAGAGGCAGTCTGTGTAACTTAGCGAGACCTTGCCTCAAAAAGTAAAAAAAAAAAAAAAAAAGGTCTGGGGGTGCAGCTTAGTGCTACAGCACTTGCAAAGCATGCAAGTGCAAGGCCCGGGGTTCAACCCCCAGTACCACAGAAAGAAAGAAAGAGAGAGAGAGAGAGAGAGAGAGAGAGAGAGAGAGAGAAGGGAAAGAGGAAGGGGAAGGAAAGGAAAGGAAAGGAAAGGAAAGGTAAGGAAATGAAAGGAAAGGAAATGAAAGGAAAGGAAGAAAAAGGAACACATGCAGGAAGGGCACAATGTCCAGAGGAATATGTCAGACACAGGTGGCAGCTGGAGGAAGGGAGCTCTCAGCCTCAGAGTATGCCAAGCCCTCTGGCTCCAAGGGAAGTGAAGAAGTAATCTGGTAGGGGCAGTATAGAATTGATCACCCTGCATTGTGTGCTGATTTGCGTGTCTGTGGTCACACTAGACAATGAACACCACAAAAGCGTCTTTCAGCTCTGAAGCCCTGGTGTGTTCCAGTGCTTGTGTGCCATCGGTGCTCAATCTGTGTTTCTCCGATGAGTCACCTGATGTGGAGAGACAGTAACTCCATGGCCCTCAGCAGCCCACATAATCATGGTAGTTCATCCACACACATGTGGGATGTTCATCCACACACCTCTGGGCTGATACTGGGATCTGGGTGGCTCTGGGCATAGTCACAGGGTAGCAGGGACAATGAGAAGCCATCCACTGGCCCACATCCCCATCACATGGCTCATGATGCTGTGTGGCCCTTGCCAGAGCTCCAGGGTGCCCAGGCGTCCCCCAGGGCTCCCAGGCTCTGCTCTGTGGTCACAGGGTGGTCTGAGCTGGCAGCCCTGGCCCAGTCTGCGATTGCTCTCTCCCAGAGATGTCCTGTTTTCTGTTTCATTTCTAATTCCAGCTCTTCCTGAGTCCATACCTCTGGGAATTTGGGTTTATTTGCACATTGATTCCAAAAATACTTGTTAAAGATTGTGTGCATGGTATTGTCTGAAGTCTGGCGTTCTTAGCCACGCCCAGGAGCGTGACCTGTCTCCACGGGAGCCTGACTCAGAGGGAGCTGGTGCTGAGCTTCCTTGCACAGCCAGCGTCCTTTCTTCCAAGCCCCTACACTGCCACTGAGTGTTGACCTCATTTTCTCCATTTCACTGCCATTTCTGCTCAAAGGCAAACAGATGCCCCTGGATCTTGTGTGAGAAAAAAACAACACCTCCCTTCCCAACACAAACATGTACTGAGCGTCTCTGGTGAAGCTGCTTTTTAAATGCATTCAGAAAATTACAGAGCCTTGGAGTTTGAAAGGACCTCAGAGGTTTTTAATGTATAACCCCTTTGAGGCTTTCTCTTCTCTGCTAAGCTAAGAGCCAGCATGCACTGAATATATTCAGCTAAAGAGAACTCAGGAGCTTGTAAGGCACCTCATTTCAAGGTTGGAAAGTTCTGACTTCAGAAATGTTTTTCCCTCTATGAGCTGAAATTGGTCTTTATTGACATTCTATCCACTAGTCCAATTTCTGTGCTTAGAAGCCACTGTATTAGTTATCCATTGCTCCATAACAAAGTAGCAAAACCTTAATAGCTTGAAGCAATACATGTTTTATTACCTCACAGTTTTTGTAATTTAGGAATCCAGGCTTGGCTTAGCTGGGCCCTCAAAGTGTCTTACAAGGCTGTTGGGTCTTATTGGAAAGCTTGACTGGGGAAGGAACTACTTCCAAGGTCAAGTGGTTGTCGTCAGGATTCAGCTTATTGCAGGTTGGTGGACTGATGGTGTTAGTTCCTTGCTGGCTTTTGGTCAGAGGCTGCCCATATTTCCATACCACACAGGCCTCTCTATGATGCAGTTATTAAGATGGCAGCCGGCTTCAGCAGAGCCAGCAGGGAAGAGAATCTGTGAGAGAAACAGAGGTCTGGTCTCATAGAGTCTCACCACAGAAGTAACACCCCTCAACATTGAGGTGTTCTATTGTCTACAGAAAGCTACTCAGGATAAGAAGATTACACAAGCTATGCGTGCCAGGGGCAGGGTGACTGGGCCTATCTCCAGTGTTCCTGCTATTGCCACCCAGAAGAACCCCCCACCTCTCAGTCCAATCCTCCTAATACTTGAAAATACTTTTCATAATTTGCACGTCTTTTTGTTTTGGGCTACTCCAACTGAATACTCTCTCCATCCTTGCCCTTTGGATTTGTTTTGCTGTTTCTCTCAAACCGTCCCCCTTAAACACAGTGCCTTCCTTTGGGCTGGAACTGATTAGAGCAGAGTGGGGTTTCCTGGGAGCCCAACACTAAGAGACACACAGATCCTCCTGCTCCTCAGGGCTGGGTTCCAAAAATAAAAGTCTCAGATCCCAAGTTGTTCCCTGGAAAAGAGTTTTGAGGTCTGTGTACTGAATTCTGATGACTTTTCTATGATGATATAGATAGAACACACATTCCAGAGATGCTTAAGCATTATACTTTCTGAATATGAAATTCACAAACAGAAAAAACAAAGATTTTCCCTTCTTCTGAACCCCTTTCCCCAACAATCTAGTGAATTCTATAAACCTATTTAATTTTTCTTTTTAGAGTATTGGACAAATAGAACAACTTTTCATGGAAAATATACCATGAAGCTGTAGGCAGAATCCAGTGGGTAAATTGGGTTATGTTTTGTGACTCCAATTCAAAGGAATGTGTATAATATACTGTGTTGCAAGTCTGTTCCTTTGTGGAGTACTCTTTGACTCTCAGTGCCTTTGCCAGCTTGAGGCTAAACCAAGGGGACATGCTTGCTCCCTATTTTCCAATTCTTATATGTCAGGCTACATTTGAAGTAATTTAACTGGGAAGTCAGTAGCCTAAGCAAGTTCCAAGAAAGTTATCCTAAAATGAAAGTTTGAAAGACATATTTACCCCATTACCCCAAAGGCAAAGAGAAATACCAAAGACCAAGCAATCCCATGGATAGCAATACCTGGCAATAATCCCCATGAACACATGTAAAGTGTTTGGAACCAGGGTTGTCACAAAATAAATTCCCCAAAAATATCATCATCATCATTATTAAAGTTGCCCAATATGGTTTGAGTAATAATGAAGAGCAAAGCCATCTGCTTTTAACATTCTTGCCCTTCATGTCTGTCAGTGTCCTTTCATTGTTTTGGGATGGATTTGTCAAAAATGACAAAGTGAGCAGTAAGCCACCTCAAATCAAATACAAACACTCTCATTGTCATCTGATTTGAAAAAGAACATACAGGATTCCAGGGCAGAGCATGGAGACATTTCGTGAAGTAGGGCTTTGGGAGAAGTAGAGAAGAAATGAAGATTTCCCAGGTTCAAAGATATCCCCACCCCTTCTCTTCTGACCACAGAGGTTTTTCTTTTTTCCTGTGGGTATACTGCTATGATTCAAAATGTGGCTTATTTCCTCATGCATAGGAACTGTGGAGTCAAATTAATGGAGACTCAAGTGTATGGCCAACCACTAACTAGTTATTTGATCTTTGGCAAATTTAAGCTTGAGTTTTTCAATTTGTAAAATGAGGTGAACTGTATTCCTATGGTAAGAATTGAGATGAAGGTACATGTTGCATGGAACATGGCATGCTCTCAATAAAAATCACTATCATTGCTGTGATCCTCCTCCTCCTCCTCCTCTTCTCCTCATGATGATCACCTATAGAGAAAGACTGGCAGAAGTAAGTGTGACAGCTGGGTAACAGACTTCCAAGGCCAGCTGAATAGGCACATCTCAATGATGAGCCCCAAGACTATGGCAACCAAGCACATGTGCTAACAATAATGTCATGTCCAAGAAAGGAGTTACCCATTCTCTAGTGGGAAAGAGAATTTTGGAAAGCCAGAAAACCAGTGGGTATTTAATAACCTTTGCTCTGCAGGGTGGTTTCTGCATCTACCTGCAGCTAGAGTATTTGCAGCAGGCCAATGCTTTGACCGGACAGAAAGAGAATTCCTTCCTGCTGCCTGCTCTGCTGTGGAAAGTGTCATATGGGGGGGCCTGTGATACACATTCTCTCTAGCCTGATGACACCTTAATCATGATCAGAGAAGATGGAGCTATTTATTTCTGGTCCCTGCAGCTGAAGTTGAAAAGAAAAAAGCAGATTTTCGTATGTGATTTTCATTTGATAAGGATGCTGAGTACTACAGTTTGATTTTATTTGCTATTTTAAACTGCTCCTTAAGTGGCATGATTACATAAATTGTGCCCTTGAATATAATATATTCATGTTGGATTTTGCTAGTCTATGGAATGCAAATAAAATATGAGCTATACATGTAGTACAAGCTAATGCTTCATTTTGTTTCTAACATCAAATGGAGTGATAAATTATGAGCGATTCTATCACATAATTTATCATGTCTTAATGAATGACAAATGGAACAGAATTTTCCTTTCTTTCTCTCATTTGTGATTCTATTACTTAGACAGGATGCTAGGATTTCTCTTCAGAGAACCTGCAGAATCACAGAATCAGAAATTCAGAAGTAAAGGGCATTTGGGAAGTACATTTAGGAATAACAATGCCTGACCAATATCAAGATATAGTCTACCTTGAAAGTCATTCTTTATTATCTCATTCAATCAACAGCTGAACCCCTGTCATGATCCAGGCTCTGAGCTGGGTGTTGAAGATACAGAACCCAGTCTCTGCCCTTAGGAAACTTGCAATCTATACCAGAAGTCACAGCTAACCATCTCAGGCTGCAGAATAAGCCCTCCCTAGAGAGGGCATTAAGTTGGCTCTTCAAGTCTATTGTAACAAGTTCTTTCTCCTTGAAGGAGAAAATTAGCTAAAGAAAACCATAATGTTAAGCATGCAGATTATAGGGAAAAATGACTTGAGCACACTAAAATTTTCTTCTCATTAAAAAGGCATACATTTGCTCATTTCCATCCTTCCTCTTTCTAGGGCAAGTCCATCAA
Organism: Pedetes capensis; assembly: GCA_007922755.1. Taxonomy (NCBI): domain Eukaryota; kingdom Metazoa; phylum Chordata; class Mammalia; order Rodentia; family Pedetidae; genus Pedetes; species Pedetes capensis. The sequence continues at coordinate 89,614 of VMDO01005376.1, read as the reverse complement.
TCGGAAGCCCAGGTAGGTGAGAGATGTCATCAACATGCCACAGTACAACAAACTCATCATCAGGACTGAGTGAGTGCTGGAAGCTCATCAACTAGAAATGAGCGATCACAGTGTGATGAAATCTGTGTTCATGTCTGAGTCCACACAAATGTACAAATGTACATGTTTGTGGTATGAAGATGAAGTGATGAAATTCTTCTCAAAAAATAGACCGTGTGTGTGTGTGTGTGTGTGTGTGTGTACACATATATATAATGTCAGTTGAAGTACTATGAAGTTATTGCTTTGTTTTGCCTACTACAGTGATGTTGGCATTGCTTCAAAAGAGATGTTGTTTTAGTTAGGTGCTGTCGAGTCAGTGTCCAACTCATAACAACCTTAGGTGTAATAGGCAAAACAGTATTGTCAGCGCTTCCCTGCTATTCATAGAGTTTTCAACAGCTGATTGTTTTTTGGGAATGGGTTTCTGGGTCCTTCTCCCAAACCTACAGCATCTGGTGTTCCCAGGCAGTCTCCTATCCAAGTACTAACCAGGTCTGACCCTGCTTAGCTTCCGAAATCTGATGGGATTGGACGCCACAGTGGTATGGCTGCAGGCTTCAAAAGAGATATGACTCTCTTTGGGGGAATATTTCCCCAGCAAAAGGAGGTTCCATATGAGAAAAACAGGATGGATGCCTTTTCTTTTTTAAAAAAGCACACTTTATTTTGTATTCAAAATAACAAGCCTGAGCTGAGCATGGTGGTGCATGCCTGTAATACCAGCACTCAGGAGGCTAAGGCAGGAGGATCATGAATATCAGGATAGTATGAGCTACACAGTGAGTTCCAGGCCAGCATGGACTACATAGCAAGACCTAGTCAATAATAATAATAATAGTAATAATAATAATAATAATAATAATAATAATAATAATATTCTTGGATTTCCATTTAATTATCCACCCAAATTCAATCTTGAGTGCTCTGGACTAAAATAATACAATGCACAGTAAAAACATAATTGTACTCACTGTTAACCCATCTCAGGATGAGAAGGGAGATCCTGAAGATTTTGATCAATGGCAACATCCAAAACATGATCTTAAGTGTCCTGGGCACTGCCAATAAACTTTAGAATGGCTGTGGTGAATGGGGTGTGACTAGGTGGGAAGGAAATTTGGAAAACTTCAATCAGGTTGAAGCAAAAGCAATTTCAGCATTGTAGGAGCCTGATAAGGGTAGGTGGAGGCTGAGGAATTAGTTTAGCAATGGGGTGTGGCTACAGCAAGGGGTGGGGCTTGGAGAGATCCACCCCCTTAACTTCTCAGCAGCCCAAACCTGAGGGTTTTGTGCTTCCCACAAATCCTGCCTCAGCCCATCCAGGGTAATTTATCAAATATAATTTATTTCATGCTAATAATTTATATATTGTTAATGTATTATTTTAGTCAATAATATATCTATTAATATACCAATATGATTAATATAATTAACTACCTAAAAGCTACAAATTTGGATTTGTAGATTCAGCTTCGTTTGATTTTTTTTACTTATTTTTATTGAGACATAATATTTGTACATCTATACAAGGTACATTATAGTAATTCAGTACATAGCACAATGCATTGTACTGCAGTACAATTCAGTACAATGCATAAAGATCAAATCAGGGTAATCATCTTGATTAATAATTAAACATTAATCACCTTATGTATTGAGAATTTCACATTTTTATAGTCATTTTGAAAAATAGACGTTTAACCAATAGGTTGGTTAAAACTGTCAAAGATTGTTTTAACCAATAGTTACCCTAGTGTGCTACCGAAAACCAGAATTAATTCTTCCTCTCTAGTTACATTTTGCAACACCTTATCTAACTTCTTTCCCTCATCTCTGCCCTCTGCCCTTCCCACTCCCTGGTAAGCACTACTTCACTCCAAAGAGATGGACCAAAAAGTCAATCTCATAGAACATGTGGTATTTGTCCTTCTATGTTTAGCTTATTTCACTTAACAGGATGACCTTCCCAGCTTGACTTTTTAAAACTATGTCCAATACACTTATCATGTGTGTTATACACAGAAGATCCAAGATGATACCATAGTTTCTTAAAGACTCTCTGAGCTGACAGATGGGGAGATTGAGGCAGAGTGCATGCCTCTGGAGACAGGGAGCCACTTTTGAACCGCACAACAGGTAGAAAGGAAGGGAGAAGGGAGAAGGCAAAGGCAAAGGCTGAGGAATTTAGAATGACTCTGGTGTGTCCCTTGATGGTAGACAGTACCTAACAACAACAAAAACTGGTGTGTCCCAAGTGAACAGGTCCAAGCACTAAGTCTGTTTTCTCACACCCAGAATTGTTCTCCCATCCATTGGCTGCAAGGTAGACTCCCGGGCATAGGAGGAAAGGGGTCAAGGGTACAGGTGGTTCTTGTTGTTTTTAAGTGCCGTTGAGTTGAGTCCGACTCACAGCGACCCTCACAGGGTTTTCAATGGCTGATTGTTTTGGGATAGCTTCCAGGAGTGGATTGCCATGTCCTTCTCCTGTTGTTTATGGTACTGGGTATCGACTCCAGGTCCTCAGAGAGTGCAGCGCAGCACTCTACCAACTGAGCTAAACCCCAGCCCCAAATGGTACAGGTAGGAAGGTGGAAATAAGGGAAACACTGAGTGACTCCTTTAGTGCCCGTTATTGGCTTTCAGCCCTCTGCTCAGCAGGTCTCAGCATCTTTAGCTTATGAGTAACAAGCAGTGTCTCTCAGTTTGAGCCCTAGCAAGCCCTGGGCATTGGCCCATCACTCACACACCATCCCATGGAATCCCCATAACTCTTCCCTGAGACGGGAATGTTCTGATATCATTTTACAAACAAGGGAACCAAGTGGTAGACTGGGATCTGACTTCCCCAGTGTTGAGATCCAGAGCCCAGGTAGTTGAAAACTGTCCCAGCCCCTGATGAAGGACCAGCTCTGTGGCCAGGCTTAGAAGAGAGGCCTCCAGTGCCAGGAGTGGAGAAGGAGGCTTCAAACTAATGCAGAGGTGTGCCCTGCAGGTCAGACTTTCCCCAGGCAGTGCCACTGCTTTGTGAGATCTCTGGAGATGTAGAGGGAGTTTGCAGCAGACTCTTGAGTGTGCTTGAATTTGAACAGAAGCTGGGAACTGCAGCTGTATGAGCTCTCTAACTTGGAGCCTTACTGCCAGATTGGTGGCCTGAAAGCGGTCCCTCTCAAACTAGACTACTAGTAAGCAGGGGCATCCAGGAAGGCCTGGTGAGGGCAGCTCACTTAGGAACTGTGTTCAGTCAGTGCACGCCAGGACTTCACGTAGCATTTCATGATCATGTCACATAGCATAGTCACACCCAGCAAAGAGGGACCTTCCTGCAGTTAGCAATGAGAGGAAAGCCAGGAGGTGAGATTGTTTTTTAGAGTCAGGTGATTGTTAATTATGTTTTAAATGTGGCTGGCTTAGCTTTCCTGAGACTCAACCCTGACTATATTATTCTACTTCTTAAACCTTAACTGGTATCATGCTTATGGGATCACATATGACCCCATCATGCAAAAATCTGTGCTTAGATAAGTGCCCCATGTCCAGCACCCACCCATGGGTCTATTTTGACCCTGTGATAGTAGTTAAGGGTTAATATTTGCCAACAATCTGTCCAATAATATTCACAGCTTTTGGATGGTGTCTTAGTCCATTTCCTGTTGCGACAGCAGAATCTTTGAGATTGAACAATTTATAAAGACAAGAGACCTATTTTGGCTCACAGTTCTTGAGGCTGGGAAGTCCAATAGTGTGGTGCTGGCATCTCCTTGGCCTGTGCTGAGGACTTCCTGCTGCTCTAACGTAGGGCAGAAAGAAGAAGGGAAGCACATGGGTGTAGAAAAGATAGAGCATGAGCACTGGGCTTGTATTATTACAACTGGCTCTCAGGGTAACTAAAGCAGTCTCATGGGAGAAGGGCACTAATCCTTTCATCAGGGCTTCACTCTTATGACCCAAAGTCCTCCCCTTAGGCCCCGCCTCCCAATGCTGCTGCACTGAAGACTAAGCCTTAGTGAGTTTTGGTGTGACAAACCATAGTTAAGCCATAGCAGATGGCATCCAAGCCCCCTCTGCCTTCCTAGCCTTCAACTTCACTCATCTGCAAGCCACAGAAACTCTGAACATCGATGCCTCACCACGTCCCAGGCACTGTTATCTCCACCCTCTTCCCAACACAGCTCCTTCCACCACCCATCCTTCCCTCACCTGAGCAATTCCAACGGCCACCTTGCTGGATATGTGGGATTCGCACACCAATAAAACCTGGCTCCTGGGAGGTCACACAGTCATACAGAGCTGGCGGCTCCTGCTGAAATCCCACCATTCTCTCCACCTCCCATGTGGTCTCTCTGAAACTTCCCCTGAATCTCCTTCAGACTCAAAGCAAAAACCCCTTCCCACCCCAGAGCATCTCTAGTCTTCAGTCATGTGGGTCCCAGCCCTAGCCCATGGTGTGCAGGTCCTGAGTAACCCCTGGGTGGTACTGACCCTTAGGCTTTGCTGTCTCCTCTCTGGCACTTGCAGAGCCACTGACATGTAGCAGGCACTCAAGTAATGCTTGTAGAATGAGCAAGTCAGAAATCTCTCACTTAAGTGGGGAAGGGAGGGTCCAGTTTCATTTTGCCATTTCCATTCTCCATCCTCCTTTCTGTTCTGCTCAGTATAAGATAAAAGTCTTTCACTACCAATTTCAGGAAAATAGACCACTTCATCTCTGCCCTACCAACCATTTTGTGTAAGAAGAAATATAGACAAAAGTTGAGAGATTTAGAAGAAAGTCATTGAAAAGCAAAATTGTCAGGTTCTCATAGACAGAAGCATGAGACAGGCCACCTGGGCACTGCTGCACACCTGCCCTGCCAGGCCGTGGTGCACCAGTTGCAAGGCAGAGGGAGCCTCCTCTTGCCAGCCCATTGGACCCTAGAGCCTTGCCACCTGCACTTCATGACAAGGCCAGAGGGGGCGCTGCAGACATTTCCTCCCTGGGGGTGGGGAGCGGGGTTCATTGCCTCTTATCCAAGCTAACTTGCAGTTTCCTGAAATGACAGCACACCATCACTTCTTTCAGGAAAGGCCATTTGGGTGAGAAAAGAAAGAAATTTCTGGGAAAACTCGCTGATGTGAAACATCCTCTTGCACTGTGCTGCTGCTGCTGGCCACCTCAGCGCAAGATGTCAGCGCCCAGGAGCCCCAGCAGCTGAACTCCTCCTGGTGTGTCCTGAGCTCTGAGGATGGTGGAACGCGGTGGGGGACACAAAGGAGGCTGTGGGGCCTGAGGGACCTAAGTCACATCTCATCTCTGGGCACCTGGACAAGTCACCTCTTCATCTTCAACCTCAGGTGTCTCATCTGCAAGACAGAGAAAAAGAGACTTCCCACTGGGCCATGGTGAAGAGGAAGGCATCATATATGGATAAAACCCCTACAAGGGCACCCAGGAGCAGGTGCTCCCCACAGGACTCCTTCCCCTTCCAGTCTTCAGTGTTGATGTCCTGAGAGCAGGAACACTGCTTGACCTAGATCAGGGCTTCTCAAAGCCGCTCAGTCTCCTCCCCTTCCGCTCTCACTGACTTGTGGGTACTGGCTACTCTGGTTTCCTTTAGTTCTTCAAACTCACTCAGCTCCCTCCTTGTCTCAGGCCTTTGCACACAAGGTTCCCTCTGCCTGAAACACTATGGCAGTCTTTCTGGCCTCCACCCAATGGACCTTTCCTAATTTATCTATGTTCCCACTGACCCTGTTCCTTCCCGGTACTGCACGTTATCACAGCCTCTGAGTATAGCTGATGAATTCTTTGTCTATTGGCTGTTCTGTCTACTAGTTGGGAGGGCAGGTACAGCTTCTGTTTTCTTCCCAACTCTGAGCCTTGTTAGGAGATGGCACATAATAACCATACAGTGTGTGTGTACACATATATACAACCCAAATATACATATATATGCATATTTTAAATAAATGGGTAATCAAAAGCTTAGACTCTGAACTCACATCTCACTTGGAGTCCCGAGAAATTGTCTAAATTCTTTGTGTCTCAACTTCTTTATCTGTAAAATTGGTATAATAGAAACAGTACCCACCACCACGGGTTCCTGGGAGGATGTCCTGAGATAAATCTTCCCCAGTAATTGCCTGGCATGCTGAATGGGCTTTAGAAATGCTGGTTTCAGCCGGGCACAGTGGCGCACGCCTATAATCCCAGCGGCTTGGGAGGCAGAGACAAGAGGATCGCAAGTTCGAGACCAGAGGCAGTCTGCGTAATTTAGCGAGACCCTGTCTCAAAAAGTAAAAAAATGGGCTGAGGGTGCAGCTCAGTGGTCCAGCACTTGCAGAGCATGCAAGCGCGAGGCTCTGGGTTCAACCCCCAGTACCAGAAAAAAAAAAAAGAAAAGAAAAGAAAGAAAAGAGGTGCTGGTTTCCACTGTGCTCATGATTGCATGATCTCTTGACAAGGTGGGGCTGGCTGGACAGCAGGCCAGCTCAGTCTGTCCTGGGGAGACTGTGATTCCAGGAAGTGATAAGGACTCTTCTGGACTCACCACTGCTGGGACTGAAAGCTCTCTGTGTGTGTGTGTGTGTGTGTGTGTGTGTGTGTGTGTTGGCATGGACTATGGATTCAAAGATTGAACATACAGTACATAACCTGGAGCAGAGCCCTATTTGGTGAGTGTTTTCTGCCATAACAAAATACCACAGACTGAGTGGCTTAAACCACAGAGGTTTATTTTCTCATATGTCAGGAGATTGGAAGCCCCAGATCAAGGTGGCCAGCAATCCTGTTTCCAGTGAGGCCCCTCTTCCTGGTTTGCCTTCTCACTGAGGACTCCTCTGGCTTTTCTTTGTGTGGGAGTGCAGAGAGAGTGAGCAAGGCTCTCTCTTACAAGGGCACTAATCCTGCCAGGAGGGCCTCATCTTCTCCATCTCATGTAACCCTAAGGCCCCACCTCCAAATGCCATCACCTTGCTGGTGAGGGGATTAACATATGAATGGGGCATCCACAGACATCTGTTTCCCAACTGTGAGGATTTACTGCCTTTGGGTTGTGTGCTACCCACATGCCCTCTCTCTTGGTGAGGAGTTCATCTGGGAGGGGGCCAATGGCATTGGCTGCAGACCAGCCCGTTCAGCCAATGGGAATGTCGATGATGTCATTTTCTGAGAGCCCAGCATCCTGACCAAGGGGAGCGCTGTCCCAAGACAGTAGCAGAGAGGCTCAGGATGCTTCCTGGCCTCTCTGAGACGGAAACTGGCTTTGTCTTTGTTTCTGTCTGATGTCTAGCTTCCAGGCATACCCAACAGGAAACTAGTTTGAAACAACACTTTGCAATGCACTGTAACCCCACAGCCTGAGCAGGGGGAAGAGGCAGGAGATTGTGTCCCAGTGTCACCCTAAACCTCACCCAAGCCTGGCCGGCTTGTTCTGTACTGATTTCTGCCTAAGCAACGAGAGCATAAACTTGCATTTCATCTCCATTTCATCTCCCCACCCCTCTGACGCCCAGACCTAATCACTCAGAGAAATAGTAGAAGCAGCGTGGTATTTATCATAATATCCTGGAGAGCTGAGTGCTGGTAAGCACAATGATAGCTAGTCACAGGGACTCCATGCTCCAGGGAGCATTAATCATGGTGTCTGAGTGCATTTGTGGGAGCACATTGTAAACTAATTACCATGTACGGTGCCCACTCTATCATTACGTCTAATATATGATTTCAGATATAATACAACTTCTATTTCCTTGCTTTCACACTCTGAGGTATGCCTCAGCCTGAAAAATTTTAGATACAAAAATGAAACAGGAAGGTAAGAAGTAAAGTGGCGGGGATTTTTTTTTTTTTTTTTTTTTTCCTGGTACTGGGGATCAAACCCAGGACTTCACACATACCAAGCAAGTGCTCTAGCACTGAGCTACACCTCCAGCCAAGAAATATTTTTGATGAGTGACAAATGTCTCACAGAGTTCTTGGATTATAAGGATAGACAAAAGCTTTTTTGTTGTTGTTGACAAAACAAATAAATACATGAACAAGTAATCTTTTATCCCAGCCTGACCTGCTGCTAATTTGTCAGTTAACCCAAGATATTGTCCTTCTAATATAAAATAAACTAACAACAGAGGTACAGCCTCTGTTTTCTTCCCAACTTTAGCTAGGAGACATGATATCAACCTACCCCTGAGTTTATTGAACAAAAGAACTTTGACTGAAAGAGCCTTTTGTTAAGACAGTAAATCAGTAGGAGGACACAGATTAGCTTCTTCTCCTAAATCAAAGATCTTCCTGTTCAGTTTTTTCTTTTTCTTTTTTCCTTCCTACCTTCCTTCCTTCCATCTTTCCTCTTTTTTTTTTTTTTCTTTTTTTCTTTCTTTCTGTAGTCCCAGGGTATAGAACCCAGGCCCTTGCACATGTTAGGTAAGTATTCTACCACCAAGCTGCACCCCTAGCCCCTTTTTTATTATTTTATTTTGAGTCAGAGTCTCATTAAGTTATGCAAGCTGCCTCTGGCCTCAAACTCACAATCTTCCTGCCTCCGCCTTCAGAGTTGCTGGGATTACAGGAATGTGCCACCATGCCTGGCTTTGTTGTTTTTTATGAAAAGGATATTTGTATCTTGGATCACACTTTTCCAAGAAACAATTTCTAAAATGTATATTAAAAAAAAAAAAAAAATGTTTTCCTATAATGTTTGTACTCTTGGGGTTGGGGGCAGACAAGCCAACCCATTTATGCAAGTGGGGACCAAGAGCCAGGTAGGTGTGAGGGGCCCGAGAGGGACCTCATCCTTTCAGACAAAGGCAGGGATGGGGACTGACAGAAAAGCCTTCCTGGGGGAGTCATCTTTAGGCTGGAAGACAAAGAGTGGGGGCAGAGCCACGATACAATGGACACTCCAATCCAGGAAGCAGTTCTAGTGGGGTTGGGGAAGGGGCACTGAATTCTTTGGTGAGGATGATATATTGTGATCTGCAGGACAGAAACAATATGACCAGGCAAGACAGTCCAGGATTTGCTAATGAAGGGCCATCTCTGCCTTGCTAGGGACTTTATCTTATATCCTAAACACTTTGTAGATTTTGAATAGGTGTATAAGGAGACTCATTCTGGCAGAGAAATGGAGGATAGATTATTCTGGGGTTAGAGAGACCAATGGGGAGAGTATTGCAGACATTCATCTGGCTTGGTTTCCTCATCTGTAAAATGAGGGATTCCTTTTAATGAATACCATATATGTCCTTTAACTTTGTTGTTGTTGTTAGGTGCCATTGAGTTAGGTCTGACTCATAGTAATCCTAAGTACAACAGAACAAAACATTACCTGACAGTGTGCCAGGCATATCATCTTTTATTATGTTTCAGCCCATTGTTGCAGCCTCTGTTGTTTCTTCTCATTTTGAGTTGTGCCACATCAGCAAATGGGAATTCCTAGGGGCCTTACTCCATTCCCATCATTAAGGTCAACTCTACTTTGAGGAGGCAACTCTTTCCCAGTCATCTATTGAATACCTTCCAGCCAGGGGGCTCATTTTCTGGCACTATATCTGATAGTGCTTCTCTGCTATTCCTAGGGTTTTCAATAGCTAATTGTTTTGGGAGAGGGATGCCAGGTCCTTCTCCCTAGTGTGTATTAGTCTGGAAGCCCTGCTGAAACCTGTCCACCATGTGTGGCCCTGCTGATATCTGAGATACTAGTAACATAGCTTTCAGCATCATAGCGACACACACAAGCCCCCACAGCACAAGGTGACAGACATGTGGGGGTCCTTTAACTAGTGCCTGGCACATAGTAGATACTCAATAAACAGTGGCCGTTATTATGACAATTGTCCAGGTGGAAAATACTGAGGTAGCCAATGACAGCTGAAACAGCAGATGAGGTGGTGGAGGAAGTGAGTCCAGAGCTTTTGCTGAGGGCAAGTCCGTTGGGCTTATTACTGGCTAGAGTAGCAAGCCTGTGGGCAAGAGTCTGGGGGTGACGGCACCATTCCCACGCAGGGGCCTCAGTGTTCATTTAGCCTTTCTCAATCCAGGTGAGATGATGTTTCAGGTCTTTTCTGTTTGCTCTGTTTGCTCTTCTCTCCCTGTCCCCTCTCCAGCCCTACATCCACCACACTAACAGGGAATGATGAGGACAGGACCTCAGAAGCCCCTCTGCTGTACCCCTCAGCCTACCAGGAGATCCCTCCCCAATCCCTGGCACTTCTGCCTGTGCTTTGCCACCAGACTTCCTTCAGTACCACAGGTCTCAGTGCTGTGGGCAAACACAGTAAGCTGGCGGTGCCCAGCAGACCTCCCAGCAGTCACAGGCAAATGAGTAGATGTAAAAGGAAGGGAAGGAGATGAATCTGAGTCTTGCTGGAGCAAAGCACACAACCGCACCAGGAAATTTTAAATTCAGTGGGCCCTTGAGTCTCTACATGTCCCAAGTGTGCCCACTTCCCCTCGAGTCAAGTCTGTGATTTCTTTCTTTTTCCTCTCTCCTCAAGTCCCCAACAACCCATCCCCATCTTCTTCTCAGCCAATGACCTTGTTTCTCACCTGACTGAGGACACTGAAATGATCAGAAAAGAAATTCCACCAACTTCCACCCACTGCATTTCTTCCCTTCATTTTTCCACTAGATCCTTCCTATTGGCTAATAAAAGTGCAGTTGTGTGAACAACAACTACAAAAACACATACATGATCTGTATCCCACTTGTTCTGCTAGCTAATATCCCTATCTTGCACATTTTCTGTTACTGTAACAAAATACCTGAGACTGAATCATTTATAAAGAATAGAAATTTATTTGGCTCACCATTCTGGAGGCTGAGAATCTAAGAGTAGAGTGCAAGCACGTGCTGGCCGTCTGACAAGGGCTTCTTGCTACATCATATCATGGTTGAGGGCACCACATAGCAAGACAGAGGAGCATGCTAGCTCCTAGCTCAGTTCTTGCTTCTTCTTCTTCTTCTTATAAGTTCACTAATGATGGCTGGAGATATAGTTCAGTGGTAGAGCACTTGCCTAGAAAGTCACTAAACCCATCATAGGGCCCCACCCTCATTATCTCATTTAACCCTAATTATCTCCCAAAGGCCCCATCTCTAAACATCATTTATATATGAATTGGGGGATTAAATTTCTAACACATGAATTTACAGAGGACACGTTCCAACCCATCAGTCCCATTTCTTTGCAGCAAAACACCTTAAAAGCATCAAAATTACTTATATTTTGGCCTCCAATCTATTCCAACCAGCTTACCCCCATCCTGCCTCCACCAAGCTGTTCTTCCCCAGCTTGCCAACAATACCCACATTGTACATCCACGAATCAGTTCTCTGAGCTCACCTGATGTGACCTGTGAGGCTCAAGGGATCTATGCAATCCTTATATTTCCTCACGTGCCATCCTGGACACTACACTCTTGATTTCCCTTCTGTTTTCCTGGCGCTCCTTCTCAGTCTCCTTTACTGGCTCCTCTTCTCTCTGACCTTGCACCTTGGAGCATCCCAAGCTCCCATCCTTGGTCCTCTTCTCTCCCTGCACTCATTCTCTTTGGTGATCTCCAGACTCTTTGTTGTTGTTGTTGTTGTTGTTGTTGTTGTTGTTGTCAGGTGCCATCAAGTCATGTCCAACTCATAGCGACCCTCACAGGGTTTTCAATGGCAGATTGTTTTGGGATTGCCTTGGGAGTGGGTTGCCATGTCATTCTCCTATTTTTGCAGTGCTGGGAATCAAACTCAGGACTTCAGAGACTGCAGAGCGGTGCTCTACCAACTGAGCTAAATCCCAGCCCCCAGACTCTAGTGGCTTTAAATACCATAGCAATGCCGAGGACTCCCAGAGATGTGTCTCTAGTACACAGCTTTCTCCCAAATTTCAGTCTCTTCTATCCAACAACCTTCTCACTCTTCCACCTTGAAACCTGACAGACACATCCAAACATGTTGGCAGTGACAGTGGCCATCTCTTGCTGTCTTCTCTGCCTCCTGTGGCTCATGTTCTAACCCAGTGAGTCACCCGCTTCTCCTTGCAGGGATGAGCAGCTCCCACGCAGGAGCCTGCTAGCTCTGCCCCCTTGCCCGCCCACTTGGCATCCATTCCTGTCCACTAAAATCTCACCTGTCCCCAAGATCTGACTCAGATGTCACTCTCTCCCCAATGCCTTTGTTAATCCTTTTATCCAGGATTAATGTATCCTCTTCCGAGATCTGGACTATTTTATTTTTTTCCCTACTCTAGACATTAGTACTCTCTGCTTTGTTTTGGTCAGTGATGTCCATTTATCAACAAATACCATACAGCAAGGATCCCCAACCACTGATCCACAGACTGATACTGGTCCGTGGCAGGTTAGGAACCAGGAGGAGGTGAGGGCGGACAAGTGAGCGAAGCTTCATCTGTACTGCAAAATAAATGTAATGTGCTTGAATCATCCTGACACCATCCCCCACCCCATTCCTGGAAAAATTGTCTCCCATGAAACTGATCCCTGGTGCCAATAAAGTTGGGGACTTGTTGTAGAGGGACTATTGTGGGCCAGACACTATTCTGGATGCAGGGGAATCTTCAGTGTATACGAGAATCCTAAAAAAGCAATCAGTTGAGTAGGGGGAAGTTGACAATAAACAGTAAATATTGTAAAGTCATCAAGTGTGTGTTAGAGAGTAATGAAGTCTACAGATAAGAAGAGAAAGGAGGTTCGGGGGTGGGGAAAGGAGTTGGCAGGAACGGGTAGAGAACTGGTGGTTGTAGTACTAAGAAGGTGGTGAAGGGAGGCATCAGCGAGAAAGGGCCATTTGAACCGAGACTTGAAGGAGGTAAGAGAGCAAGGTGGGGAGACAACAAGGTATGTGAGCGAGAGCAGCCCAGATAAGGGAACAGCAGGGTCAGAGGCCTGCAGTGGGACCTGACCTGACCCCACACATTCGGGGAGTCACAGCACCCCATCCTGGTCCTCTACCATGTGCCGGTGACCACCACTGCCCTGCTCTCCAGCCCCACTGTGTCTCCCAGGACCTAATGTATGGCTGCCTAACACACAAGCCATCTGCCCTCTTTCGTATTTTCATCATATCGCTCTGCACCAGACACCATTTCTCTTTCCTTGACTTTTACAATAGTGGCCTCTCTCCAGCTCAGCTTCTTACCCATGCTGCATGATTGGCTTCACTGTTTTTAGTCTCTTTGCAACTGAGCCCACAGAGTCTGGGCAGATCTGACTTTGCTCTGTTGATCGCAATGGGATTTGGCCCCCAACCCAATGAGTCAAGGCCTTTATGAACACTGATGTTTATCATGTGATCTGCGTTCTCTCCTAGCTTCTGTGGGGTACAAAAGTGATCAGTATCTCTTTTGTTTTCTGATTTTCATCCAAGTTGGCATTAAAATATTGGTTGACTCTTTCAAGATATGAAAATCACCATAATGAGCCATCTCATGTAAGCAACCAAATCCTGGCTCTCTTCAATGCTTGGCACAATTAATTTGGTTCAAGTCAGACACATATTAATTAAAATGACCTGCATTCTTTCCTTAACCAGGTTAGGAGCTAGGTAATTTCTTTCTTCTTTCTCTTTCTTTCTTTCTCTTTCTTTCTCTCTCTCTCTCTCTCTCTCTCTCTCTCTCTCTCTTTCTTTCTTTCTTTCTTTCTTTTTCCTTTCTTTCTTTTTCTTCTTTCTTTCTTTCTTTCCTTCTTTCTTTCTCTTTCTTTCTTTCTCTTCCTTCTCTTTCTTTCTTCTCTTTCTTTCTTTATTTCTTTCTTATCTCTCTCTCTCTTTCTCTTTTAGCAATACTTGCAGGTTGAACTCTGGGCCTCACAAATGGGAGGCAACTGCTCTACCACTAAGCTGCACCTTTTTCATACTTTGAGATAGAGTCTTGCTAAGTTATGCAGGCTGCCTCTGCCTTTGAACTTCCTATTCTCCTGCCTCAGCAACCAGAGTGCTCCTTGGAAGCAAGAATGGCCAAACTGCATCTTACATATTTTGGACGTGTACTCAGGTGAGATCAATCCCTGGAGAAGGACATCATGTTTGGGAGAGTGACAGGTCAACGCAAAAGACGAAAACCCTCCACCAGATGGATTGACCCAGTGTCTGCAACAATGGGATTAAACATAAATAAGATTGTTTGCCTGGCACAGAATCAGTAAGTGTTTCGATCTGCTGTACACAGGGTCACTATGAGTCGGACTCGACTCAACGGCACCTAACAACAACAACAACAGCCTCCCAAGTTGCTGGGATTATGGGCATGTGCCATGGTACTCAGCTCTATTTACTTTATTTCTAGAAGACTAAAGTCTAGAGAAAATCTAGCATCAATAACTAGAGACATTTTAGAATGAGTTATAATTGGAATGGTCTTTCTCGCTTTCATTTCAAAAAAAAAAAAATGTGCCCCTTGCATACAGTTTCCATCCGCCTCAATTTCCCCATCATCTTCATCATGGGGAGTCAATTATTATGATTGTCTCCACTATGAAGAGGAAAACCAGAAGGTTTTTTTTTCTGTGTTTTATCCTACTGCATTCCATAAAGGAAAAAAAAAAAGAAGAAAGGTTCTTCTAAAAATCAAAAGCAGGTCCAATATGGAGAGGGTGAGATCATTATGATTCCAAACATCAAAATTTGTCAGAAATTGACTCACATGTGATAATGCACTGTAATTTAGAAAAGTTCAGAGAAACAGAAACTGGAGCCAATCCAAGCGTCACAGGGCATTCCAATTTCCCAGCTCCCTTGTTCTTCCCAGTGGCCATGTGCCAAGTTGGCCCTGGGTCTGGGGCCTGATCCTAAGCACTATATGAAAACTTCAGGTTATTTGATGTGACGAAATGCTCTCATGAATCACTAGCATTTCAAGCTAGTTAGGTAAAACTCTCCTTTTATCCCTAACTCCCAAATGAGATGATTTCCTTTGCTTCTTTTATAGATTTTAAAATACACAGATGAGCTAGAAATGAGAAATTCCTGCAGAAGGAAGGACATGTCAGTCCAAATTGGTCCCACTCAAATGTTTAAAAAAAATCAGTGATAGTCCTCTGAGATGGTCATAATCCATGTGGGTTGCCATTGCCGAGGCCCAGTGAATTATTTCAGCTGCCCGAATTCCTGGAACCTGGTTTCTTGCCAGAACCACAGAGCAATATGAATAATTTCTGGGCTCTTGCTCAGGATGGATGCATTTCTGGGATTTTTTTTTTTCCCTTGGCAGAACTGCCATTGGAGTCTCTGTCTCTTAAAGTAGTCAGTGATTTCGCACATTGAAGCAGGTTTGGAGACTCCTTTCTGGGTGAGCAACTGCAGTGCAGAAATCTCCACTTCAGGCCATTCTTTCCATTTTCTCCAACAGTCTTGTTATGAGAAAAACATGTCAGTATCTGGGAGCAAAGATTCCCTAAAAAACAAGTCAGAGATGCAATTGTCGTATGCCATGCCTTATTTTAATGTATTTAGAAAAATGTAGCAAGTGTGAATCTCAGCCCATAACTCCACAGATGCAATAAATAGAATTTATTTTATTTGCCCAAGCTGAAGCTTATTCCTATCTTGAGTTCCCACCGCCTAGTGTAAGATCAGTCACTTCAGGGGGTCCCTCATCAATGTTGTGCCAGACAGCTAGGGCCCTTTGGCAGGGCATCATGTGATGTGGATCACTGGACAGGTCAGTTTTCTATCACTATAACAAAATACTTGAGACAGCCCACTTATAAAGAGATTTTTTTTAAATCACAGTTTTGCAGGTTTTAATCCATGATCCATTGGCCTTGTGACAAGGTGGCATTTTGTGGAGGAAGTATGTGTCAGTGCAAAACTATTTACATTATGAGACAAGGAGCAAAGAGAGAGGAAGAAACTGGGATCTCACAATCCCCTTTGAGCGAATGTCCCCAGTGACCTAAAGACCTCCCACTAAGTGGAACCTCCTGAAGATTCCATTACGTCCCAACAGCCCCACCCTGGGGACATGCCTTTAACACATGGGATTGTGGGGGATAATTTAGACCCAAACTATAGCACAGGGGCTTTAAGCCCTGCCCTGTCTCAGACCCCAGACTCTGCATGCAGCTGCCTATGGTACCACTGGCCCCAAGCTCCTAAGGCCACTCTTCCTTGGGGACTCATTGCCCTTCTACCCCCAGTAGCCCTTGAGGGAAGCCGGGCCTGGGTACCACTGCTGACACCCTTAGCCCCTTTCTCCTCCCCCTCCTCTGCCTAACCTTTCCTCAGTCTAGGGGGGCTCATTTTCATGCAGGGGAAAATCTGCCTCCCTTATGATTTTTCTACCCCACTCTGTCCTTGCCACTCCCCTGCCTTTGCTCACTCACTCCACTCTAGGACACTGACTCTTGGCTGTTCTTCCAACTCCCCACTCTCCTTGGCACCTCAGGGCCTTTGCATTTACCACTACCTCCTCTGGAAATGTCCTTCTCTGAAATCCATGTGGGTCCCTCCAGGGTCACTGGCTCCAAGAGGCCTTCTCCTGCACTCTCCATGAAGACACTTCCCCATCTACCCACCCTCAGCCCCAGAATTCTTATGTGGCCCTCACCTGCTTCGTTTATCTCCACTACACCTTTTGTCACCTCACTTACAATGTGTGTGTTTGGTTATTTATTGATTATCTGTCTCTCTCCACTAGAATCTAAGTGCCATGACTATAAGGGGCACTATTAGTCTCTGACAACCCAAGGGCCTGGACCAGTTGCTGGGGACACATGCAAGTTCAGTCACTGTTTGTAGAATGCAGGGGGATGGATTCAGGGCTCTGCCTAGATGCGTTGAGCCGTATACTAGACACTGCACTCGTTTAGCTGGAAGCAAGGCCAGTAGGTGATGCGACAGCCCTAAGTTTGCCACTGGGTGTCAACTGGGGGTCACAAGTCAAGAAGGCCACAAGATGTGTGCATTTGTTGGGGAGGACAGCAGGAGCACTGGGACTGAGAGAGGGAGCCCGTGGCCTCCGCAACTGGCTGTGACAGTAACTGAGCCTGGCCACAGCAGGGGTCTTAAAGGCCAAGCAGCCAAAGGTGATTGGCAGCTCACCTGAGGACGCTGTGCAGCGTTCAGGTGGACACGGCCCATCTAGAGGGTGCTGGACTGTCACCTGAAGAATACTGCAATGAAGGACAGAGCCACAAGTTGATCCAGACATGTAAACATGGAGCTATTCATAAAGGGCTCTTTCCAAGCTGGCCCCCCTCTGCAAACAGGTGGAGGCACTGGCGTCAGTGCTGACAACCCAGCAGTGAAAAACATTAACGAAGTGCTCAGGGAAGCCACGTGGGAGTGGGAAGAGACAGATGCATTCTGCAAAATCAGTGGGCAGTGTGCGAGAGAGTGAGTGTTCAGGGGAGCCAGGTGACACAGGAGGGCCTGGAGGGTGGGGACACACACAGACCTCACCGTCAGCACAGCCGTGGGACCTGGAGGCAGAGCTGCTATGGCCCACAGAGCTGCCAGGCGAGTGCAGAGCTGTGCAGTGGGCATGAGTGTGTACGGTGGCCTGCAAGTGTATGACGTGTCACCCATAAGGACCCACGTACCCTCTTAAGGGCCTGACACTATTCTGGGTACTTAGGATATATTAGTGAAGAAAATAGGTAGGAGCCCCTGGCTCAGTGGAGCCTGGCTTCTGGTCAATAAGCATCCACAGAATTCCTGATCAAGCAGAGTGTTAGAAAGGGGCAGGTGTCAGGAGAAAGAAGAACCAGGCCAAGGCATCAGAAATTCAGGATGGCCAGTATGTGAACATTGGGGCTGGGGTATAAGTACCATTAGTTCAGAGGTGTTGTGTAGTTGAGCTCCATCTAGTCAGATCCAACTCATACCAAGTGTATGTATGACAGGAGGAAGCACTATCCAACAGTGTGCCATGCACAGGATCTTTTTATGTTTGAGCCCAATGTTGCAGCCACTGTGTTTCTTCTCACTTTTGAGTCATGCCACATCAGCAAAAGGCAGTCCCAGGGGCTTTACTCTATTCCTGTCATTAAGGACAAGTCTACTTTGAGGATGCAACTCTTCCCCAATCGTTTCTTGAATGCCTTCTAAGCCTGGGGGGCTCATTTTCCACCACTATATTTGACAGTGCTTCTCTGCTATTCCTAGGGTTTTCAATGGCTAATTGTTTTAGAGTCTACAGCCATACCACCCTGGCATCCGATGTCATTGAATCTCAGAAGCTAACTGGAGTCAGGCATGGTTAGTACTTGGATGGGAGACCACCTGGGCTTACTGGGTGCTGTGGGCTTTGGAGCTCACACCTGAAACAATCAGCCATCGGAAATCCAATGAATGGTAGAGACGCACTGACAGTAGTGCTGGGCATGGTGTTAGGTAGTGTTTCATTCTGTTATACATCGAGTCACTATGAGTCAGACACAACTCAACAGCATGTAGCAACAATTGTTTCAGGAGTGGGCAGCTGGGTCCTTCTCTCTAGTCTTTCTTAGTCCAGATGCTCAGCTGGAACCTGTCCACATGGGAGGCCTTGCTGGTATCTGAAATATTGGTGGTATAGATTTCAGCATCACAGTAAGACACTAGTCCCCCACAGCATGACAAGCTGACAGACACATGGACGTTAGTTCAGAGAGATGGAAGTAAATCCATGAGTCTGAGGGATGCACATGCCCATGGCTCACCCAGACTCTTGAACCTGGGGTGATGAGTGTCAAGGACAGCTGCTAGCGCAACAAGGACCCAGGCTTTTTCATTGGCTTTGGCAGCACAGAGACTGCAGCTGACTAGTAAGCAGCTTCTGTGAGACCTGGGGGCAAAAGCTCAGTGGCAACACTGCCAAAAGACAACAGGAAGAGAGAAATGGAGACAGCACTGTGGAGCTGGCTGTCTTTCTTGTCATTTTGCTGTGCAAGGAGGCAAGGAAGAAAAGCGAATGATAGTTGGAGAGGAAAGGGGATGGAGACAAATTCTCTTTTCTTTTCTTCACAGGAAAAAATAGAGCATGTTTGTGTGCTGTTGGGAATGATCCGGTAAAAATTGGAAAATTGAGGTTGCAGAAGAGAAAGGGACAGGTGCTGGGCAGTAGCCTCCAGTGAGCAAGAAGGAGTGGGACCCAGCGCACAAGTTGGGGGCTGACTTCAGGGGGGAACGGGAGAGTTTCACCTGGAGGGACCCAAAGGAAGCCTGCACCCGGGGGTCCAGGTGCAGGTGTGTTTGTGCTTAGGTATGCGGTGGAACCTGGTGGAAGGTTTCTTTTGAACAGCATTCTCAGTGACTTAGGAGGTTCTCATCTGAGAATGGGGAGTGGAGGCGAGGTATTGGAGATTTCCAGGGAAAAGGAGAAGGAAGATGGTGTACAGAGTGACTGATGAGGACAGCTGCTGGGAAGCACTGTCGAGAGTTTTTTTCGTGGTTTATGGTCATGAATTTGAAGTCAGGACACTCAACACAGTCCTGAATTTGCACATGGGTGCCGGCAGGAAGTAGGTGGGGAGACAAGTGAGGCTTAACACTGGGCGTTGTTTTCCCAAGCAAAAGCAAACAAGGAGAGCAAGGGAGTCCAGGGTGGATATGAGGAAGTGGTTATATTCGCCGTGGAGTTTAAGACAGATAAGAAGGAGAAGGAGGCATGTAAGGGTCGGGGATGATGAAAATGGGTTAGGATCGTGGGGGTTGCTAGAAGATCTGGGGATAGAGTGTAAACTGAAGAGGCTGAAGGCACACACAACCTGTATAATTGATATTTACTGTGGGGTGAAAGGTGTTCCAGATATTGTTGTTGTTAGGTGCCATCGAGTCAGTATCCAACTCATAGTAACCCTACGTAAAACAGGCAAAACACTATTGTCAGTGCTTCTCTGTTGTTCATAGGGTTTTCAACGGCAGGTTGATTTTTGGGAGTGTGTTACTGGGTCCTTTTCCCAAGCCTACAGCACCTGGTGTTCCCATGTGGTCTCCCATCCAAGAACTAACAAGGCCCAACCCTGCTTAGCTTCCGAGATCTGACGGTTACAGCTGCAGGCGTTCCAGATATTACGAATAACAAAACTAAGGCCATGACCATGGCAGTGAATGGCTGAAGTATCGTGGGAGACAAGACTACCAGGAGGCATGAGGTTAAGGAAATGAGAAACCAGTAAACTAGAAAGATTATTTACAACTGATATTAAAATCACCAAAAATTTTGGAAAGGGTAGTATTAGAATGATAGTATGCAAGGAGCTAAATTCTCCATTTAAAATCTATAAAAACATGAAATGTAGAGAAAAAATTTTAAGAGTTTGGCAAAGGATCTCCACTCTCTGCCTTCTGGAGGGACAGGCATGATTCTTTGCTTTTGAAGCTCACTCAATTGGGAAAACATTCAAAGCTAATATTTTCAGCCTCCAATGTGGACCAAACATGTCCTTGCTAGGAAAAGTTCTATCAAATTTTTGTAGGTGACTATGGCTTCATGATGGGACTTCTTGGCCAGTAAGAACTTGACACTTTATTATCTTTCTCACTTCCTCTCTGCCTAAAGAAATCGATTAAAAGATTGTTACATATGCCCAGAAATAATCTTGTTGTTGTTGTTAGGTGCCGTAGAGTGGACTCTGACTCACAGGGACCCTATGTACAACAGGCAAAACAATATTGTCAGTGCTTCTCTGCTATTTATAGGGTTTTCAATGGAGGATTAATTTTTGAGAGTGGGTTGCTGGGTCCTTCTCCCAAGCCTACAGCACCTGGTGTTCCCATGCGGTCTCCCATCCAAGTACTAATCAGGCCTAACCCAGCTTAGCTTGGGAGATCTAATGGGATCAGATGCCACAGTGCTACAGCTGCAAGCAGAAATAACCTTAACAATAACCTTTCTAGAGACATAAAAGAAAGCCCAAGTACTGTATATTCTTAAATCTAACCCACACCCTTTCAACAGTTTTAGGTGGCTAAAGAATCTGATGTGGATTAGAATTGCATGCAGACTGGATTTGCAGTTGAGAACTGGGTAACAAGCTCAGCACCTCAAATCCAATTTGCATGTAATTCTAATCCACATCTGATTTTGTAGCTCTCTAAAACTGTTAAAGGGTGTGGATTAGATTTGAAAATATATGGTATATGGGAAGCATCTATATTCCTGGATAGAAAAATTTAATATTTTGAAGATGTCCCAAAATTAAATGGCAAACTCAGTGTCCAATCAAAATCTCTATGACATTATTTTGGAGCTTAACAAATTGATTCTCAAGTTGATTTGGAAGAGTAAATGTGTGATAATGGCCAAGAAAATGTTGAAAAAGAATAATAAGAAGGATATGAATTATAAATATCAAACCATACTATTAACTTTCAGTAAATAAAAGCAATAAAATACTGGTACAAAGAAAAGCCCCATGGGTCAGTGATGGATCTGTGTATTCATGGAAGGGAGTACCCAATGAAAATGACATGTCAGATTACTGGGGGTCAGCCTAGCAAATAACTGTTGCCTATTTCTTTAGGGGGTGGGTTGGCTGGGATTTAGCTCAGTTGGTAGAGCGCTGCGCTGCAGTCTCTGAGGTCCCGAGTTCAATTCCCAGTACCACAAAATGGGAGAAGGACGTGGCAACCCACTCCTAAGGCAATCCCCAAACAGTCAGCCATTGAAAACCCTATGAGGGTCGCTATGAGTCGGACTCGACTTGACAGCACCTAACAACAACAACATTTATTTAGGGGGGCTGGGATTTAGCTCAGTTGGTAGAGCGCTGCTCTGCATTCTCTGAGGTCCTGAGTTTGATTCCCAGCACCACAAAATGGGAGAAGGACGTGGCAATCCACTCCCAAGGCAATCCCGAAACAGTCAGCCATCGAAAACCCTATGAGGATCACTATGAGTCAGACTAGACTCCATGGCACCTAACAACAATAACAACATTTATTTAGGGAAGACATTAATATCCTATATCATACTATATATAAAAATAAAGTCCAGGTAAAGCAAAAACCTAAAAATTTAAAAGTATATACTAGAAGAAAATATAAGAAAATACCTTAATAATAATAGAGATGAAAAAAGTCCTTTGCAAAAGCAGGACTACAAATCCAGAAATGATGAACAGATTTGACTACAACAAAGGCTGAGGAACAGCTCGTATGGTAAAAGACCAAGGAACTTCTAGGATAAGTAAAATGTATTTATTTGCTTTTGTTTTTTAAGGACTACATTGTCTAAAAGAGGATTTGGAGATACAACAATGAATGTAGAAGTTCATAGACATACACATTTATGAGTGGAGTCAAAGGTGAAAAATATGTATGTGTATGTATATGTGTGTGTATAAAGATAAAATCAATGAACAAAATATATTCAGTAATACCCTAGACCAGGGGCTCCCAGTCTCTGGGCCACAGACCAATACTGTGGTCCGTCACCTGTTAGGCATCAGTCCACAAAGCAGAAGACGAGCAATAGGTGAGCAAGTGAAACTTCATCTGTATTTACAGCCACTCACCATGGCTCACTTTGCCACCCTGTATCATCCTGGCCCTTGCCCCCATTCATGGAAAATTTGTCTTTCACGAAAACAGTCCCTGGTTCCAAAGGGGTCTACTGACCTAGACAATTTTAAGAAATAAACAGCATCTTTCTCTTTGAGCTGCCTGTATTCCAGATAAAAGAGGGAAACAACATCTAACATAGGCCTCGTAGTGTCTATGAGACAATTATAATTAAGGTGTTTAAAAGATAGATTTCTGATGGTGACAAGACAGAATGTCTCTATTAGATTCCTCCTGTCTTTGGACATAAGAGAGCAATAAATAAATCTAATACAAACTGACAAATTATTTGTCCAATTTAGTGTAGCCCACAATGTCCAAGGAGCTATGTGGTTGTTATGTTGGCCATTCCCAGATACTGGAGAGACCTCCCACCTCTTATGCCCACTCAGCCCCTCCACTGGCTCATGATGAGAAATCCAACCATGCCTAGCATTTTGTGATTTTTGTAGACAGGACTGAAGGTTGTCACACCACTCAATATCTCTCCACCCTGCTCCCATTCTCTCTCGCTTCCCCTTATCCTCTTCCTCTTTCCCAAGTCTTTTTGTCCTTTCTATCACCCTTGGCCTCCCACCAGCCCCTCCAAGCTTGAGTCTTTCTCCTTTAGGAGAGTTTCTCCCTGCAACTCCGGTCCTACAAGCCAGTGCCACCGAGATCCTGGTAACCAGTCATCTGCCCAAAGCAAGGGCCACAGCCATTCCTCGTGGAAGTCTAGCCTTGGTCAGGGGAACGTCCTCACACCCCACATCACACACTGCGTTTGGGGAGCCATTGCCCCTGCCTCCCTCCTGCCCCTTTTGACGGCAGAGATGGGTGGCCATGTCAGGGAAGTCACCACCCCTCCTTGAGGCTGTGACGGGGGCCTGCAGTCTGCTCCACAGGGTTCTCTTGGCCCAGGCATCTCTTCACAGTTCTCCCTCTGCTCCCACACTAGGTTTTAAATAAGTTTCTTATTTTAATCATGAATTTGCATGGTGGAAGTAGATGATTAAAGAGAATCGGAAATCACTTCTGATCTAGGCGAAGTAAACAAGTGTATTTCCAAGCTGGTGACAAATAGGGCATGAATGACACGAAGGACTCCTGTCAGGCCCCATCCCTCCAGTTTGTTCTTGATGTCTGAAGATGACGTTTTGTGTTTACCTTCTTTGCGTCCGTTCCAAGGATCCTGACAAGTGCCTGACTCTACAGCGACGACCAGGTAGGTGTGGGGGTGGAACTGAGTCAGGGACCAGAGGACCATCTGCTATCCTTTCCTGGAGAATCGGGCAGGGGGTGGGAATCGGATGGGAGAGGGTGAGTCACCAAGCTGAGATGAGATGAAGAAAATAGAAAAGGAAATGCCGTGTGATGAGAACAGAAACATTCAGAGGTGACACGCGTATAGTGCGTGATGCACGCCTGGCGCTTTGAGCGCTGTGCATTCAGCGCACCACACCCCCACCAGGCGGATATTATCATCACCCTTTGTGAGAATGGGGAAACTGAGGCATGGGGCAGTGATGCAATTTGTCCAAGGTTCTGTGCATCCAGGAATTGCCAGAGTTGGGATTTAAACTGGAGCAGGATGCCTTGAGTCTTGCACTTACTAGCAGGCTTTGCCAATTATCAAGTAAAAAGAAATGTTCCAGGTGAACAAAGGTGAAGACACGGGCGTGGGAGCAAAAGAATCACTCTGCGTGCACTGGAGTTAGAGCGCTGGGGAATAGGGCTGGCTGCCTTTCTTCCTGTTTGCCAGAGAGGTTCTTGTTTATGGGGCCACAGGGAAGGAATCCTTTACCCACATAAGGCTTCAGTGCAAGCTCCACCCCCACCCCGGGGAGACATAGTGATGTACACACAACTGAAGTTTAATGATTTGATATTCTAGAATCTTTCTGGCGAAGAGATTGGTCAGGGAAATGAAGGAAGGGTACTGGCTTCTTGAATCAAATAGGGAATAGAGGAAGGATGTGAGGGGAGCACACAGACATTGAACCCACCTGGTCTTGCTTCCTATTTCTGCTCAGGTGTTGCCTCTCTATCTTCCTTAAAGCCTTTTATTGCAGATTTTTTTTTTTTATGGGAGGAGCCCAGGAGAGAGCTGGTCACCAGCACCTACATCTACAGAGACCTACAGCCCAGGACCCACATGGTAGGAACCAGGATGAGATACACACTGCGCAGCTGTAGGGGGCACCATCCCACATACTAGCACCTGAACGTGCCCTGGATTTGTGCCACACAAGCTCTGGGTTGGATTTTCCCCAATGGACACTAGCACAGGACTCTGTGATGGCCAGCCCCCTATATGGGGCTCCCCGGCTCTCTTCTTGGTTGTTCTGCTGGGTGCAGTCCTGCATGGTCTCTGTTCTCTCTCGGAGCCAGGAAGGGAAGACAGGGCGGGTCCAGGAAACACTGCTGTTCATTAGAATGCAAGTTCGCTCGTAAAAATGCAAATGATCCATTTCACTTTATCCTTCTGACAGACTGTGCTGGTCGCAATAACTGGCTGCTCCCTACACCTGTCACCACTGCCGCACTGCTCACTTTGTGTAAAGGGCCTGCCACACTTCAGGTGCACAGATAGCAACCCTCATTAGAGCCCTCCGGGTGGAGACTCAATCATCTACTGCCCCCTAGTGGACTACATGGGAATGAGCCCATGGGCCTACTGTATTCCTGCTTGGAGTTAGGTTCTAAGCAAATCAGGGTCACATTTTATTTTAGGAATCATTTGCAGCTTCTACTGCTTTCATCTTTATTGCTAGTGTCTGTGCTTCTTAATTAACAGATCTGAAATGCAATAAAATGTCAATCAAGAGTGACTCTTTGTGCAGCTACCTACATTTGAATGGTAAAAAGTCATGACATTTTCAAACAGTATTTAAGAACTTATTTGATGCTCATTTTAAAAATCAAATTTTCTCTAGGCTGGGAAAAGGCTTAAAGTGAATGTAGCAGTAAATAGGTTAGATTGCCATTTAGCAAAACCTCAGGTTGTGTGTAAGAGAGAAACTAGTTTATTTATAAGGCAGAAGCACCTACTCTGCCTGCCTTGTCACATAACCTGTCACGTAATTGTCCTTTGGAAGCTTTCAGGGTTTTCACAATTTGCATACCTCCTGATTGTCTTATATCCCTGGAACCCCAGTCATACTTAGCATAAAGGAAGCCACATTTGCAGTCTGCTGACCAAGGTCAAGGGACCTTGTTCATCACACCTATTATGAAGGCTACTTTGATAAATGACTGTCCTTGAAGCTTCTTGAGATTGTTTCACCTAGCCTAGGATCATGCACTGTAAGATCTTTCTATAACAATCATCAGTGTTATATTTGGTATACTAAGAAATCTATTTCTTAAAAAGGTTAATACATAACTTTTATACTCTTTCTGAGCTATTTCCTCATTGCCAGAACATGAACAGATTGGGAACTATCCCAGAATTTGATGACTTTGTTATTTTTGTCTGTGACATGTTTGTCGACTACACCTCCCTTCCCGTAGCCTAGACTCTTGCCATCAAGACCTCCATTGATAATGTCTGGGCCAACCATGCCCTAGCAACCATACATTGCTCATATGTATGGATCAGCTTTTCATCTGTACATGTAGAAGGGTGCTAGTTATACACCACTCTGGGGAGAATTGAGAGAACAATCACTTGGATAATGCTTTGTGCTTTGTGGTCCAGATGAGGAAACTAGGCTCAGAACAATCACAAATGGAGTGGTATCTGGGAGAGGTAATGGTACATTGTCCCTAAGACAGCCCGGTTCAGTTCATTTGTTTACATCAGGCTGATTGTGGGGCTGACTTAACCCTGATGATAGGAAACTTCTAAGACAGGAAAATGTTGGCAAGAAAGCTTTGGTTCATTGACACAGAACAGAACTTAAAAATTTTCCACCTATGTAGATCACAAATTGCAGTAAGTGAGATGCTGTGGAATTCTTCCTAAGCAAACTACAGTTTTCCTCAGGATGTCACAGGAAGTGCTACTGGTGATTCATACAGTTAAACTTTCCTTCCTGAATCAGACACACACAAATGCTGGGGCTTAGTGTGAGAGAGAAGGGCCACTGCCCACCCAGTGAGTCCCAGTGCAGACTGAGACAGGGCTCTTCCTAACTGAGCAGAGACTCACAGGCCTGCTGAAGAACACAGCAAAATGTTTGCTTGTGGAAACTTTTCATTACAATAATAAAAATACAACAGGTTTGGAGGCACAACTTACCTGAGTGAAATCAGGCAATGGAGTTGTCTTTTCTCTATGTCCCCATTAGAGTACCATGAAGTCTTCTCACTGCTGATTTTATTACAGATAGGGCCAAATGGTCCTCTAGTGGCTCCTTTTGACCTGACCTGGTTTCAGTCAGTGGGTTAATGTGCTTTATAGACCCCGAGTCCCCACAAGTGAGTGGTCATCTGGTCTACCCCTAGCCTGCACAGCTAACATCTACAGGCTATCCTCCCTAGTGAAGGCCTCAAACCGTGATGGAATTAAGTGCTAGGAACAGAGAGAAGGGAAGGCAGAGAGCAGTCATGGCTGAAAGATAAGAATACTCTTTCATCTATCTTGGGAATTTTAAGACTGACCTAGAAAAATCAAAACAAATCACAGGTAAAATGATTTAAAGGCACATTAAAATGACAACATAAGCCATGCTTAGTGACACATGGCTGTAATCCCAGCATGCAGGAGGCTGAGGCAGGAGGATCACCAGTTCAAGGTCCACCTGGGCAACTTAGTAAGGCCATCTCAAAATGAAATTTACAAGGGGGTTGGCTTAGGGCATGGCTCAGTATGGTAGAGTGCCTGCCTAGCATGCATAAAGTCCTGTACTCAATCACACACACACACACACACACACACACACACACACAAAAGGATAGGCTAGTATTTCTGCTTTCTAACCTTATACTGGGGCTAGGATTTGGTAGAGCGCTACTCTGCAGTCTCTGAGGTCCTGGGTTCGATTCCCAGCACTGCAAAAATGGGAGAAAGATATAGCAATCTACTCCCTAGGTACTCCTAGGTACTCCTGAAACAATCAGCCATTGAAAACCCGATGAGAGCTGCTATAGGTCAGACATGACTCGATGGCACCTAACAACAACAACAACAACAACAACAACAACAACAACCACAACCTTATATTGCTGCTTCATCCTATCCTAAAACCACCTGCCTGCCTAGTGCACTTGGTGGGTGATGAAGTGATGCAGTAGGCAGACATGTTCAGAGAGCACCCCTGTCCTGAACTGGCTGTCATTCAGTCAAGAAGCAGCCTTCCAGGAGGCATCTTACTCTCCATGCCACCGAACCAGCTCTGGCCAAGCCGCCTCATTGACCACACCGAGTGTGTTCTATGTAAAGGGTTTCAAAGCCACTGCTGCTGCTGTTGGTACTGCTGTGGTGGCTATAACCTGGCCTTTCATGTCTCAGTCTAGACAGATGCATGATGGAAGAAAGGATTCATCCAAGCCCAGTGTCACATTGGCCATCTGGAAAGTAGCCAACCACTCATTTAGCAAATTGCTCTGTTTAAATGCAGCTGCTGTGTCTCAGCGTTTATGCTACCAAGACGGATCGCATGATTCCTCTGCCTTCATTTATCTACGCCGCTCCTCTCAATCTGCCTAGCAAGTTAAAAACGCTGTTAATGTGTGACAAGGCACTTGACCCGCGTGATTTCCAAGCCAAGGGGGAGCATCTGTCTTGTGCTGGGTCATTCTTTCCTCAAAAGCAAGGGCATGTTGTCTGTGCTCCCTGTCTTAATGAAGACTGCTTTTATTAAGAATCCCATTAAACTCCACAGAGCCCAGCCATTCAACATTGTAAATATTACCCCATAGAAATGTGTTCAGGAGCCTTGCAGAGGTGGTTGGCCCTGCAGAGAGGGCTCACTCGCCCTAGCAGAGGAGAGGGGACCTCAGACCTCATATCTCTGCTCAGAGAAGGGTGTTGTTTGATGGGTTGGTCTCTCCTTTTGGGAAGAGAGATTACTGTCGTTAGCAGATAATGTCAACAAAGCCCCTGAGATGTTGTGAATAAGAGTTAGGAGCAAAAGACTTCAGAATAGCAATGAGCTCTCAGGTGTTTTACCTGCGTTTTCTTTTTTTCCAAAGGAAGAAATAGAAGAAAAAGACCATCAAGGCTAAGCAGTTTATTATCAGGATGTTGCTGGTCACCTTGTCCTGATGCTGTTATTATCTGTTATTTACCAAAGCAAATAATCCTGGTGAGCATTGCTTTCATAGATTGCTTACCTCATTTGGGGTCACAGATTATTAAGTCTGGAAGCCAGAAGCCAAAACCAGTGAGTTCATCAGATAAATATTATATATTCAGCTCTCAACTGGGCACACTGGGAAAGAAGAGCACACTAAATGAACTTTGCAATTAAAGCCTTTTGGGATAAACAAAAACAAAAATGAAAACAAAACCAAACAAAAAACCCAGGAGTATTTAGCAAGTAGTGAGGCATATGGACTTTGCTGTCAAATCCCAAAGCAATGTGGACAAGTTCATTTTCTGAGCCTCAATTGCCTCATCTCAAAATCAGGTGGACATTTGCCTCTTGAAGTCATTTTTAGGAGTGATTGAATCAGTCCCTGCACATAGTAAGAACACAAGCAATCCAAGTAAAGATAGTTATAAGATACATGCTCTTAACTTTTAATACAAAGGAATATAATGGAAATCAAGTAAATTTTGGAGTGGGGCAAGTGAGGAAATCTTAATGGATCAGCTCCATCCTGAAGGAAATATAAACCTTGGTAGGATAAGGGCTGGGATTTAGCTCAGTTGGTAGAGCGCTGCTCTGCAGTCTCTGAGGTCCTGAGTTTGATTCCCAGCACCGCAAAATACGGGAGAAGGACCTGGCAATCCACTCCCAAGGCAATCCCGAAACAGTCAGCCATTGAAAACCCTATGAAGCTCGCTATGAGTCTGACACAACTCCATGGCACCTAACAACAGCAGCAATGACAACAAGGATAAGGGTATCCTATGAAGGGAATTTGAGCAAAGCATGGAGATGGTGGGCCAGGAAGGTGGTAGGGAAGCAAGGTGGGCCAGAGGAAAGAGCTCCAATTTGGGGCATAGGAATGAAAATGTTAAATGAAGGAGAGGCCCTATTGATGAAAGATCTTGAAGGTCAAGGCAAAGAGTTCTAACCTAATCTAACAGAAAATAGGTTACCATTTTTCTTTCTTTAACAGGAGAGTGGCAGTGAGAGCTGTGGGTTGGAAAGACTTATTTCACACCAGTGAACAGACCAAAGAATACAAGGCTGGGAGATGGGTCCAGGGCTAGACACTGCCTGAGGTCTGATCCATGAGAGGTTCAGTGGAAGTGGCCACAGGTCAGATGGGACGGAATACAGCTGGTGTTCCCTTCCACAGTAAACATACCTGATGAGACATCAGGCAGGGAGAAGAAGGAAAAGGAAAGAGAGGCTGGTTTTATGGGGCACTTTTCCCATGCCAGGCACCATGCTGGACTCTTTCTCAGACATTCTTGTTTAGTTGGCTTTAAGCATAGGATCCTAGGACACCAAGAGAGTGGCAGACCCCAGAAGCAAATGGAGCTGTAAAGTTTTCTGGCTGCCTGAACTAAGGCCATAGGTTTGATGTTGTAAGTGTTAAGATAGAGGTGACTGTAGAACAGTCAAGGTCAAGTGCAAATATCCCATCAAAAGATGCAAATCTCAGTTTGGGGATCAGAGGACTGAAGGGCACGAACATCATTGGCTTAGGGGAGATAAGCTCATGGGTAATAGGATCTCTAAGGATTGGAGCATTGAGAGAAAAGAGCAGAAGGCTGACACCATACCGCTAGGGACACAAAGAAGGAAGGAGCTCAGCAAGGGGAGGAGACGGCAGGATTCAAGAAAAGAGATGCTTAGGGGTGAAGAGGTGATTATCAGCTGAACATCCTGGGAGCTCCAGGGAGATGAGGAGCTAAGAAAACTCCAGGTTCTTAGGAATGGCACTGTAGTGAGAAAAATGGCAGTGGAGGGCAGGGAGAGAAGCCAGATTCCAGGGCTCCTGGGAGAAGGGGTAGCGTGAGAAAATGAGGCAGAGACTAGGAGGAGAGACATGGCGGGAGGGGAGCAGTATGTGGCAATTTCTTGAAATAAATGTGTCTCTAAATGGTACTGTAATGACATGAAAAAGCGACAGACCCAGTGATGCTGATGCAATTCCCATTAATAGATTATGCACTGGAAAAATCTTACATAAGACACACTTGACACAGAATTTTTGGTGTATGTCATACTGAGGTTTAAAAAAGCCCAACAAGCTGTGATTCTATTTGTACCCAGACTGAGGTAGTTTAACAAAACACTACCCACCATGAATAGCAGAGAAGCACTGACAATAGTGTCGGGCCATGGCACAGTGTCAGGAGTGTTTCGTTCTGTTGTTCATAGGGTTGCTATGAGTCAGACCCAACTCGAGAGCTCATAACAACAACAACCATGAAGTCAACATATTGTGAACTCAGGTAACACCCTGGCTTGTTTCAGGGCTGATATGCCTGAGATCAAAGACCACTGGAAGTTTTAGCAAGTCCAACTCTGGTACTTAACAACTTCTGTTGCCTTGGGCACGTCATTCAGCCTCAGCCTCCAAGTCTGGAAAGTGGAAATAAAATTGTTGACCCCATAGAATGATTGTGAAGATTAAATGAAACAAAACTTGTGAAGCATTCAGTTAGTGCAACACCAATACCTTCTCGAGGATATATTCTCTGGTCACACTGATGGCAGAAAAGGCTATGTAGAGCCCACCAACAAGTGAGAGGAATTTATTTAACACCAGCAAGTTTTATTATTATAAACACGTTGTGATTGTGCCAGCATTTTCCTCCATATTAAATGCTGTTTCATGTGCAGATAGGTATGAGAAATGTGCTGGAGCGATCAAGGTCTTTCAAGTGCATGATCAAGTGCAACAAGGAGCTCTCCTGTGACTCTGAGGCCTGGTACTGAGACAAGTGCGGTCTGGCCAAGCTCATGTCCTACGCAAGGTTATGGCCGCTCCAGAGGCTCTTGAATGTGAAAGTCCATCTGTTTGGGGAGAAACAGAGAAGCCTGAAAAACCATCCAATCCCTTTTAAACTGAAAAATATTGTTTGTTGCTTCTGCCAAGACAATATAAGCTTTTAGCATGTGGAAAATAAATGAAATGGATTGCCTTTTCACTTCTGAAGGACATTTATGTGTGAACATTCTATTTTGGGTATCTATAGGTGAACTATTTTGGTAAATATATCTTTAATTTTTTAGTATTACTTTTATTTTTTATTAAGGTAAATATTGACATTCGAATGCAATTTCAAAAGTGGAATAGCACTTTCTTAAAGCAAAGACATAATATTTTTACTTAACTATCACCATGGGGCAAAAGAATAAACCAGCAAATATTCTTGAGATAGTTTAAGATTGGGATTTGCCTCATCATCTGCTAAGTTTCTCAGATTATAACTTCACGTTCCCACTCTCCATTGTATTCATTCCTATCTTTTTCTCTGATACTCCTATCATGGCTACAATACCACTATGGACTTCCAAAGTTGTGTTTATTCAGTCACTCAAGAACTTCTTGATGGTATAAGAGAGCATCTGCTTGAGGGGATTGACCAGTGAAAACATAGCTACTCACAGAAAAGGTCAGGATGGACATTTCAACTAGACATAGATGTTCACAGGACCAGATAGAATATAATCAGGCTGTATAAGTCAGAGTCAGCAAGCCGTGTAACAAACAGTCCCCCAAATCCAGTGGCTTTTCACAATAGAAACTTATTTCCTCCTCAAGTAACAGTTCCTGAGATGCTTTTGTTCGCTGGCCTCCCTGTGGTGGGGACCCAGGCTCCCCTAAAGACTTGAGTCCTCTGCATCCATGCAGCAAAGTAAGAGAGGCATCCAAGTAAGGATCACATGGGAGAGTTTAACAGGCTATGCCTGAGTGCTGTATGCCACTTCTGCCTATATTATAGAAGTCAGTCATGGGGCTACCTTGACTGCAACTTCTCATTGGACACATGTCCTTCCCTCATTCCAGTTTTTAAATTCCTTTCCCCTATAGTATTGATCACATACGCAGCCCTCCCTCTTAACATGCTTGGTCTCTTCCCTTCATCATCTTTTCATCAGGTTTTATAGATACATCTCTTTCCAATAGAATGTGCACTATTAGACAGGAGGGTGCCTCTCCTTTAGAGGGCACTCAATTCATAATTGCTGGGTGAGAGAGAGGATGTGTATTCGTCAACTTTTCATCACTGTGACAAAATATCTGAGCTAAATCACTTAAAAGGGGGAAAGGTTTATTCTGGCTCACAGTTTTGGAAGTTTCAGTCCATGGTCACTTTGCTGTGTTGTTTGGGGTCTGTAGCGAGGCAGAACATCATGGTTGAGCTCACATGAAGGAGCAAAGCTATTCACTTCACAGTGGCCAGAAAGCAGAGAGAGAGGAAGGGGTTCACGCGCAATGACCTAACTTCTTTCCACTAGGCTCCACCTCTTAAAGGTTCCACCACCTCCCAATCGCTTCACAGGCTGGAGACCAAGCATTTGGAAGCCATTCCAGATGGAGGCTGTAACAATGAGAGGACAGGGCCACCAGCCTGAAGGTGGGGTGAGTAGCCAAATATTCCCTGAGGCTTGTGTTTAGCCAGGTACTTACCCCTGCCTCAGTGCCCTCATTCATAACCTGAAAACAAGGTCTGCACCACCCCTTCATCTAGAGGGGCTTGATGTTCCAGCAAGGCAATTCAAGTGTATCTAGAAGGAGGACCAGGCCAGATTACTTACCCAGCTCACCCTCCAGGGCGTTCCGGGCTTGGAGCCCAGGTCGCAAACCTATACCAGCCGAGAAGGAGAACATACCCTACCTGTGACAGCAAGGCAGAGGGGGAGAGTGTGCCCAGCTGGGCTGCTTCTTGGAAGCTGGAGTGGTTTTCCTGAAATGGAGAGGACAGGGTAAGACAGGAATGCAGGCCCCTGGCTTTCAGCTTTGAAATTATCTCAAGGATTTCTCTTTTAAATGCAAAGGAAAGACTGGCTGGAGTTACTCTGCAGGCAGCAATTCAAGCTCTGCTTAAAACAGTATTTAGCTCCTCTAAAGATATATTCAGTCTCCACTTGGTATTCCCTTGGGATTAGTTCCAGGATGCCCCATTCCAAAATCCGCAGATTTGCATATCCTCCTGAGCACTTGAAATCATCTCTGGATGACTTATAATACCTGATACAATGTAAATGATATGTAAATCATTGTTATAAGAATAACAACAAGAAAAAAATCTTTTGGTACAGATGAAACTTTTTGTCTGAATATTTTTGATCATCAGCTGGTTGAATCAAAGGATGGGGAACCTGCGGGCAGGATGGTCTCTGCAGTTATCCTGCTCAGACCTTAATGGACTCATTCATCTGCCTCTGGTGAACTTTGGCTTGGGCCTCTCGTTGCCTCCTAGAATGTCTCTCAATCTACCTGGGAACCAGCAGAGAGTCCCTGGATGGAGAGGCACAGGGAGGCGTCATGCTGTAGGGGCAGCTCTGAGATCCTGTCCCACATGAGATCCTGCACAGGAGGGCCACCTCCTTTGGCTTGGTCTTCCCCATTGTGAGCCTGGGAACAAATCCAAGCTGCGTCCTGGAGGTGGCCACAGAATGTGAGTGTTACTCCTAAGTACTGATGGCGCAGAGTAAATGCAAACACTGATCTTCCAGAATGGCCTCTTAGGAGGAAGCCTGGGACTCCTCTAAAGGAAAGCATCACTGGTTGATTTTCAGCTAGTGGATAAAGCTGCCAGCACCATCTCTGAAGAACCCTCATTTCCATTAAAAGGGAAGGATGTTCCCTCTGGAGACAGCAGATAGAAGTTCAAGTGCCTCTTAAGGCAGGCAGGGAAGGGGTCCCCATGACTTCCTCTTCAGTCTCCTCAAGTTGGTTCTGCAGATAAGAACCACGTTCTTTCACATGCTGAGACACCCCCGGGGTGCTAGCAGGCACTCTGGGAACAGGCGTGATGTCCACAGAGGGTATGCATGCACACAAACACACACAGAGGGCTGGGCAGCTCTGCCCCTCTGACGTCCCCTGGGAGGGACCTGCCACCCACGTGGAGCTGTCCTCTAGGCCAGGGCCATTCATTTCAGCAGGAGCTTCTGCAAATAGTTGTTGGTGACTAGGAGCCCCAAGGAGAGAGCTGCCACAGCCTGGAGCTGGGTGAGCCACGGTCACTCCTGGGCATGGTGGATTATCAAGGCTTTTTTGGACTGAGCTCACTGCCACAGATGCACCCAGGACCACCCCTGCCCCCAGAACTGCCTGCACAGACCCATCTAGATGCCCAACAGACACAAACACCCCTCACGTGCCACACATGCAGAGTCCCACAAGGGACGCAGGACACCACACAGAAATTCTCACACACACCCCTACATTCCCCCAATACATCTCAAACTACAAAAACACTACCCTGGCAGACACCTCAACACATTCTCCACAGAGCCCCTCATGTCACCTGTGCAGAAGCATCTCCCAATTTCACCTGATGAGGACAGATCCCCCCAAAATACCCTGCAATGACGCCTGACACCCAAGGCACACCACAAGCTACTCCAGGCACCCCTCTCTGTGCCTGATACACGAACACACATGTATGCAAGCCTATGCACACACACGCACACAGATTCCCTGTGCACACACAATCACTTGCAGGAACCTTCATGTACATACACACATGCATGTCTGTGTGCACACACAAGCACCCCCACATCCTGGTGTGCACACACACAGTTGCCCACACTGGTTCTCTGTATGTGCACACACGCACTCAGATCTGTGTGCACACGGTCACCCATATGTGTCCCCTGTGCTCTCACACACACTCTTAGATTTTTGTCCACCCCTGCATAATCACACACATGCATCCCTAGTGCTTACACATACACTCAGATCTGTGTCTGTGTGCACACAGTCACATACATCCCCTGTGCTCACACTCACACACTCTGATCTGGGTGCACACATATGCTCACCCACATGCAGCCCCTGTGCTCACACGTGCATTCAGATCCATGTGCACACACACACTCATACACATCCCCGTGCTCTCTCTCCCCCCCCCACACACACACGCTAAGATTCTCTGCACATGCACAACCATCCACACATATCCCCTGTGCCCGCACCGTCACTCGGGCCCATGTGTCCACACACAGCCACCCACACACGTCCTGTGGGCACCCACAGGCACAAATACACCTCAGACATACCGGTCGCCGCCTCCCTGCAGTGTGCCCCACCACCCAGGCAGACTCTCCCATGCAGTAACCCTCCCTGTACAGGACCCTCCAGGGGGTCCCACAGAAACGCTTCCCTCCAACACAGGCACACACGGTAACCCCCTGGCCTGACAAGCTTGGATGAAGACACAAACACACAGACATCGTGCTCCCCTCTACAACTTGTCATTTCAGACAATCTTCTTGCTACAACCTAGAAAATCAATAAAAGCTATTTATTGTGAACAATCAAGATTATGGTACAACACTCCAGTCACAGGAAGATGGAACAAAAAAGCACTTGAATGAGATCAAATGAGGCATTCTCCTTGTGCTCTGGCTGGTCCGGGAGGAAGCAGACAGAGCAAGTATCTCCTTGCCAGGATTTTGAAGAAAGAGGCGCGCAGCTCATGAATGAGACGAAAGTGAGGTTTCTGAGAAGGCAGCTCCATGGTGGGGTTAGGAAATGGTCCATCCTGACCCTTGCAAGGTGCAGGTCCTTGTCCAGCCCTCTGAGACAGCCGTCCCTCTGCGGACAAGGATTGCTGGGGCATCTGCACAGCTGGCTATCCTCACAACCCAAAAATTTATGAAAAAAGGAGACAATGCCTCCCCAAAACCCTCAAGATTTTCTTGGAAAATAGGTTCTTCCAAAGAGGGTTTAGGTAGGTGGGTGGTAGAAGGAGGAGGGGATCAATGTGGGAGATCAAAAAGAAAACCAAGAGGATGGATAAAGGGATTAGAAAGCAAGAAATAGCCCTGACCAGCTGGTGCCCATCTGGAGAATGGAGAGAACAGAGTTGCTGAGTTTCTGGCAAGTGGGCACAGTTCATCACGAGAAGAGGTTACTGCTTTGCAGAACTACAGAGAAGCTGGGTTCTTGCCAGCTATTTAAAAATTGATAAATCAAGCCAGGCATAATGGCACATGCCTGTAATCCCAGTGACTCAAGAGGCAGAGATAAGCTGATCACAGGTTCGAGGCCAGAGAAAGCGTAACTCAGTGAGACCCTGTCTCAAGATAAAAAAAATTAAAAATTGGGCTGTGGGTGCAGCCCAGTGGTAGAGCACTTGCAAAGTCTGTTTGAGGCCCTGGGTTCAACCCCTAAGTACCGCAAAAGGAGAAAAAAGACAAATCTAGTGGGTGTTTGTTTGTTCTTAGGCAAGATTAAGACAGGGTCTTTCTGCATAGCCCAGATTGGTTTCAAACTCACAGTGGTGATCCTCTTGCCTCAGACTCCTAAGTGCTGGAATTGCAGGCATGTGCCACCACATCTGGAAAATGTAATGGTTTCAAAACCTTAAGAATTGGGTTGTGGTGCATTGCTCCCATCTGCAGTGGATCAGCTGAGGACACTCTTGTTTTAGGGAACACCAGAAGGCATCTGAGGGTGTGGTGGGATACAGGTACTCTCTGGAGGTCATCATAAAAACAGAACATGGGGAAAGATAGTTGGCTTTTACCTTGTACAGAGGATTTTTAAAAAGATTTGAATAAGACCATGAAGAAGGTCAATGATTACAGAATAAGCAGTACAGTATTATAATAGGTTACTTCTATTTTGGTAAATCTTCAAAGTAAATTGTATCTGTTAGTGGCTGTCTATCTGGGGAGAAGGAGAAAGAAATCAAAATCAATTGGCATACTGTAATATTTAAAGACATAATGTATCTACTCTGCTGTGGTTCAGCTCAGTGTGCAATGCTGCTCTGGGTTCTCTAAGGCCCTGGGTTTGATCTCTAGCACCACAAAAAAACAGAAGAAAGACCTGGCAGCCCACTCCCCCAAAAAATCCTCAAACAATCAGCCATTGAAAACCCTATAAATATCAGAGAAGCACTGACATAGTAGCGAGCATGATACAGTGTTGGGGAGTGTTTCATTCTATTGTACATAGGGTCACTATGAGTTGGACCCGGCTCCACAGCATCTAACAACAACAAAAGCTACTCAGTCATTCCCCCAGAAAGCTGAAGGACAGCAGGTCTGAAGCTACACTCATCATATGTTTGCTATCTGCCAAAAATCAGTGTCTCTTCTCTCTTTGCCCTAACTCTGAATGTCACTACTGTTGCCCTTGTTATTCAGCTAAGTCATCCCAGCTGCTTACCCCCGATATCCAGACACTGGCCACCAAGTCTGAATGATTTTATCTCCTTAACAGTTCTCACCTGTAGCTTCCTCTCCCTCCTCATGACCGCTGCCTGATTCAACTTGTCCTCATCACAAGCTTCTAACGGCCCTTTCTGGTCCCAGTTTCTAATCCCTGCATATCACTTTCATTTTCACTGAGTGGTTTTAATTTAAAAAAATTCAATCTTGTATCCATTCGTCAGACATTGACTGAGCCTCTACTATGTGTGACTCTCTGCCCTACATGCTTGGGATATGTCAGTGAACAAAATGGACTTCTGTCCTCATGGAGTTATGGTCTAGTTAGAGCAAATGGACAGCAAGCATAATATATTATATGTGACTTTCAAAGCTGATCAGTGCTGGAAGAAAGACAAGGTAAGGGGATTTAAAATATCCATTGTGCATATGTGTGCACATATGTGCACATGCACATGTGTGTGTACTGTTTTCCACAGGGCAGCCCAGATAGGCCTCATGTAGAGGTTGCATGGGATCAAAGGAGTTGAAATGAGTGAGCCGCACTGGCTTCTGGGGGAAGAACATCCTTGCAGAGAGAAGATCCAGCGATGTGCCTGCAGGTAGAACATGCCTGGAGGAACATGTTGGAGAAAAAGCAAGCAGACTGGGTAGCTGGGGAAGGATAGGTGTGCCGTGGGAGTGGAGATTTCAGATCTGAGGACTAAGGGAAGTCAGGTGACAGAGAACCTTGTGGTGGGTGGTGTCATCCACAGTGTGAAGCTGTGGGTGACTTGCTCTATTCTGAAAGGATGCTCTCATAGTGAAGATGACCCAGGATAAGGGATGGTAGAGGAGATGAGGAGAGGTG
Source organism: Pedetes capensis (assembly GCA_007922755.1). Classification (NCBI taxonomy): domain Eukaryota; kingdom Metazoa; phylum Chordata; class Mammalia; order Rodentia; family Pedetidae; genus Pedetes; species Pedetes capensis. The sequence continues at coordinate 50,846 of VMDO01005376.1, read as the reverse complement.
GAGACATCTCTTTCTTGCTCAAAATACTTCAGTATAGCAGGGCACAGTGGCACATGGCTGTAATCCCAGCGGCTCGGGAGGCGGAGGCGGGAGGATCGCAAGTTTGAGACCAGAGGCAGTCTGTGTAACTTAGCGAGACCCTGTCCCAAAAAGTAAAAAAAAAAAAGGGGGGGGGCTGGGGGCACCACTCAGTGGTCCAGCACTTGCAAAGCATGCAAATGTGAGGCCCTGGGTTCAGCCCCCAGTACTGCAAAAAAAATAAAAACAAAACAAAACAAAAAACTTCAGTGACTCCCCTCAGCTTGCAGATAAAATCTAAAATCTAAACTCTTCAGTTTGACCCACAGAACATTCCAGGATGGGATCCCTGCTTGATTTTCTTGGTTCACTCCTTGATGGTGCCATCACACCCCCAAATAATCCCATGTTCTGAAGCAGGGGGCCTAACAGGCATCTATTCTCTCATGTCCCCATGTAACTGCATTGGTGGCTTCCTCTATCTGACTGCACTCCCTTTCTGGTCCTCCACTGAGAAACTTTTCTTAGGAAGGTCTTCCTCCCCTCTCCTGAGATCCCACGCATCCTCAAGGCAGTTTGTGCATCCCTCAGTGATTGGGGGTATAGCCCTGAACCACAGTGTTCTGTCCACAACCTGTCTTACTAGACTGGAACTCCTACAGTGTAGAATGGAGAGCTTTCATTTATGAATCCCTGGTAGACTTTGGATAGTTGGATGGATGGATGGATGGATGGATGGATGGATGGATGGATTGATGGTTGGATAATGGATAAATGATGGTTGGATGGATAGATAGAGGCAGATGGAGGATGGAGGAATGGAGGGAGGAAGGATAGATGGAGGATGGGTAGAAGGATGGTTGGTGTATAGATTCTAGTTCTTTCATCATATCTTGAATTCAAGGGAATTTATTTTCAGTTTCCAATTAGGTAAGCATTATAAAATGTTCAGAACCTAACAATAAAACATTAACTTCTCTGTTACTGAAGAGATAGCTGAAGGAGTAGGTGCAGGCAATGATGTGTAAGCATATGTACCCATCAACTGCATATGACAGTTCTTTATTACTAAGGTGAAAAAAGAGTAATTGTGATAAACGGCATCTTATTTGCCCATTGACCAAATATAATTTTTGATATGTTTTATTTTCTAACATGCTATTCAATTAGCTGTAGCTCACACCATAAGGTTAAGCTCCTTTAGACAACTCTCCTTACCGATCTCTATCACATACTTCATTTAGCTTAAAGTGATTGATTTATGTTTGGCAAAGTACTGAGGAAAATCCTTTCAGAAAATGAGGAGTCTTTTGCATAGCATAAGGATGTCTAGTTTATCTTTTCTTTTTTAATGTTGTCCACACCCAGTTTGAGTTTTAAGGCTTCCTTTCCTTATATTGAGAGGTGTTTGAACATGTGGACTACATATGTTATGCTAAAACCAAGTTCCTTACCCACCTCCTATTGTTCCAGGCAGACCCTAGGAGACAGTTCCTGACAATAACTACAAGCTGATTTCTTGTCATGTATGATCTTTCAATGACTGAACCAGGAAAGGCAAACTTACCTGATAGTGTCACTCCTTCACCCAGACTTTGCTCCACAAAACTACTCAGTAGGCTATATGGAAACAAAACAAAAGAAAAAAATCAAAGTCAGGGGCCATGGTACATGCCAATAATCCCAGCACTCAGGAGGCTGAGGCATGAAGATCATGATTTTGAGGCCAACCTAGACTACATAGCAAGATCCTGTCTCAAACAAACAAACAAATAAAATCTGAAGAAAGATTATCTCCAATGTTGAATTCTATACTCAGATAAACTATTCTTGAAGCATAGGGGTAGAATAAGGATATTTTCAAAGATTCAAGATTTCAAAAATTTACCTCCCAAAAATCACTGAAGGATTTTTCTCTAGTAAACGAGGGAGAAAGTAGAACAGAAGAACCAGAATACAGGAACACAGGAAGCAGGAGGTACAATAAAGAAGAGCAACAGATGGTACCCCCAGGTGACAGAACTGTGTCCCAGGCATGGGGCAGCCTGAGCCCTTCAGGAGACAAAACTGATGGAATGAATACCCAATATGGCTGAATGTCTTGAGAGGAGAGTTGGATGGCTGGTGAAGAAGCCTAAGAACACAGAAAGCAAATGAAGGTGGGGAGTCAAAACGTAAGGCCCACCAACAAGAAGCCAAAAGCCAACAGTTGTCTAGACACATGGAACAAATACCCCAATAATCATCCAAACACAGGGAACCCATTTGGGGATGGAAATGGGGGGGCCTTTGGGGATGGAAATGGGGGGGACAAGTCAAATCTGAATCCACTAATATATACCATCCTATTTGTAGGATAGTTGCAAATTCTCTGATGATTATTTTTCGGAATTTATGTCATGCACATATTACAACACTATATCTCAACCTTATCTCCTGCCAGCTGCTAGCTTTTATGTCTAGTCTGATGGAAACTACAGTGTGGTGATCATTTCCTTATAATGAATGAGTGACTGCCCTGCAAATAGGACGCTGCGTTAACTATTAAGCTTGTGGAACCATTTGTCTCTTTAAGCAAGTATACATAACTTCAATAAAAATAAAAAATAATGTCGAAGAAATGAAATGGAAAGGCAAACACACAATACCATTTCCCTGAAAGACCCACTTTTCAAGTGTCTGAACTCTTCCTTTCTCCCAGGAAACCATTTCTAGTTTTCTCTGCTGTCCTTCATTTGACCTCCTTCCAGACTTATCACCCTGAATGTCTCTTCTCACCAGCACCCTGAGTGCCCAGGACTGGACACCACCAGATGCTTGGTGGCCGCCCAGGCCTGTCCGCTGGGGTATTGCTACCCATTCAAGCCATGTATTCCCCATCCTTCACTCACAAAAGGATGTTTCCAGCCTAAATCCAGGGCTCTTGTTCTTGCTAAGTTTCCCTTTATTGATTTGTTTGCATCCTCATCCTGTTGGGCTAGACTAATTTTATGCACTGATTTTGACATCCAGTGGGTTAACTGTCTCTTTCAGCACTGTGCTATGGATAAATTATCAAAGTTTGTGTGTAATCATCCAAATCCTGGGTAAGAACGGGGTTGACTAGGGCCCGCTGAGAAAAGAGTCACATGCTGTGTTGTTAAGACCTCCGCCAAGGATGGGTTTCTCCTAGTAGTGATCAACAGAGGTGTTCATTCATTAGCTCAAAAGATGTAGGATAAGTATCTCTCTGAGGAGGAGAGGGAAAAGAGAAGGTGATGTTTTCATAACACTCCCAGGAATTGCCATTCCCCTGAAGAGTCACAGTGGGACACTTCACAGTATCCTTCAGTTGCATCTGGGGGAAAAAGAATGAATTGGTTAAAACTTAAATCACCAACCCTTCTCCCCAACACATATTCATACACACACATGCATGCACACACATACACACGCAGGCTCCAACACACACACAGAAACGGTAGCTCTGTGCGTCTGCCAGGAATGGAGTCGGAGTTGCAGAAGGCAGAGACCTTCCCAGCCCTGAAGCTGGGCTTCTAGACGCCATGCCCTTGAGCAAGTGGGAGTGGCCCTCAGAGCCAGCATGTGGAGCCCACACAGGGCACACAGGGCAGCTTTCAGTGCGCCTCTCAGGGATCCCTGGTCAGGGCAGAGCCTCCAGGTGCCAGCGGCATTAACACCCTCCTCCAGCTGGCGAACCCTGAGAATGAGGCCTCACACTGGGCCTTAGCTAAGGGTTCGATTAACTTTTGACAACCTGAAGGATGAAGTTTGAAGGGCATACTTAGCTGGTGACACAAACAGACTCAGTTTCACCAGGCCTGCACCGTGGAGAGTGGTCGTCCAGCCCCTCCAGACCAGTATCACAGCAGATGGAAAATCAGGAGAGGAAAGACTTCTAATTCCTTCCTATAGATGCTTTCAAGAAAGAGAACAGCTTTTTCCTAAGTCCTGGGAAATGGATCTGCTTCACGCTTGCTGGGGGTTAAAATACAGTTTATGAAGGGCCTGGGAGTGTGGCTCAGCGGCAGGGTGCTTACCTAATATAGGAAAGAGAAAGAGAGAGAGAGAGAGAGAGAGAGAGGGGTGGGGCGGGGGAGAGGTATCTCAGACTATGAGTCTTGTCTAAAATTAAGAAAATGTTAGTGGATAATTTAGAAACTATTACCAAAATGAACAATAAATTATAATCAAGTCCTTATTTTAGAGATTTTGCCTCCATCAATTAATTCAGGTACGAGAAATTGAGCCTGTGTTTCCAAGCAGTTATTTCAAAAAGTTTAAAGGTGTTTCCTAGAGTTGTGAATGCAGGTTTCAAATCAGTTACCTTTGATTTCTGATCATAATCACCATCTCTTTAGTCCCTCCAAATCTGTAAACTTGGCTAGATTTTCTCTTCTGCCCCCTTTGCTGTCTCAGAAATCTCTTCCCAGGCCTTAAATCTATCCCTAGAAAGGCAACAATGGATGGGGAGTGGTATTGTGATGGAGAGCTTAGTAGCCGAAGGCCAGAATTTTAACGTCAGGGAAATTTAAACATGAGAACAGCATTGAGCTAAAAAAAAAGAAAAAGAAAACAATGAATTGACAGATTCTCCAAGTCCCACTGTGAGAGGGGCAGGCTGAGGAGACAGACCTGCTATTTGCTCTATTGTTAGAGAAAAGACACTTCATAAGGTAACACCAGCTTCTTAAACTGTTGCTTGAGTAGCTTAAAAATTTAAAAAGATGTTTGATTTAATCATGGATGACAGATACACTGGTGTGTTGTTATGGAAACCAAATAAATTTAAAGAACAAAATAAATCTTAAAAAGGACAATTCCACAGGTAAAATGGAGGCTGTCAAATAATCCACATTCATTCCCAGGGCACCATACTGCAAGCAGGAAGGAGCCTGGGGTGGATTCTGTGAGTTCTGCAGTTTGAGGTTGAGATCTATTCCACTTACTGCCTTTCTGAACTCTTCAGCTAGGTGGGTGGAGAATATAAGATCTGTGGAAAGTCTGAGAAAAATCAGCAGTAAATAACCTCACCAGACAAAAAGGAGCTGATGGAATGGGGTCTCTAAGACATGAAGACAGCAAGTCCTTCTATAGACCCTCCCTCCTTCCTCCAGCATTCGAGAAGGTCTAGCAAGAGTTAGGACCAAACCAAAAGCAAGTGCTTGATGAATGTCCCTGTCTTTTATTGATCTGATATAACCACTGTTCAGAAAACATTCTCAAGAAATAACTTTAGTGGTTTGAAATGTATAAAGTTAATATTTGAAAAGTAGTCAAGAATAATGTATAATTTAAACAAAAAAGTATACATCTATGCTACTAATTAAAAAGTAAAGGGGAAAACCAGGCAAGGTGATGCATGCCTATAATTCCAGTGATCTGGGAGGCAGAGGCAGGAGGATCACAATTTCAAGGCCAGAAGCAGCCGTGTAATTTAGGAAGACCCTGGCTCAAAATAACAAGTAAAAAATGGGCGGGGGAGTGCAGCTAAGTGGTAGAGTACTTTCAAAATCATGCATGAGGCCTCAGCTCAACTACCCCATATCACAAAGATAAACAATGTTTAAAAAATAAAAGTGCAGGGGAAAAAAACTTTTATTATAATATACCTAACAAAATAGAAAAGCAATTATAGGCTGAGCATCTGTAATCCAAGCATCTGAAATCTGAAGTGTTCCAAAATACGAAACATTTCGAAACATTTCAGGGTGCTACCATGACACCACACATAAAACCTTCCACTCTTGACTTCCTGTGACAGATTATAATGAAAAGCAGATGTGCTAACAATGTTGCATAAAATTACCTTCATGCTATGCATATAAGGTATATATGAAATATAAATGAATATCACATTTAGACTTTAGTCTCACTCCCCAAAATATCTCATCAGGTATATGCGAATACCCCTAAATCTGAAAAAATCTAAAACCCCACACCCCTCTACTCCAAGCATGTCAGATAAGGGAATCTCAACCTGTACAAGAGACAAAAAAGCCAATATTAGGAATGCTTGGGGAAGCCTCTGCACTTCCACACATACTGGCAGTATGTGTGAAAACATCTTGCCAATGGGCTTCAGAGGTACTTAGTTCACCACTCCAGGTTACATATACTCTAGTATTTTACTTAAGTGACAATTCTGAGATTTGTTGAACCATGAGCACACCAGTTGTAGACTATCATGGACAGTTAGTCTCTCCATGAAGAATGCGCTAAACTGCAATCCAGGCTGCCTGACTCTGCCACTTGCTAACTTTGATAAGTTATTTTTTCATCTTTTTGTGCCTCAATTTCTTTATCCCTAAAAAGGGAATGGTAATAGTGTCTACCTCATCGAATTATGTTTGAGGAGTAAATGAGTTAATATGTATAAAGTGCTTGGAAGGGTGCCTAACATGGTAAGAACTAAATGAGTCTGCTGTTTTTATGTAACAGAAAAATGACCATCTGAGAAGAAAGGGATTTATGATTCTTTGACAAAAACATCAGTATTTGAGTGGTTATTGGCATTGGTTTAGCTTACTAATGGTCGTGTCAAAAGCCTGCAGTCTCTATTCATTTACTTCAACATCCTTAACATGTCCTTCAGCCCATAGTCTCATGACATCATAATCATTGCTATAGTGCCCAACATCCCAACTCTGTTTGAAACCAGGAAAAGGAATGGAAGAGTGTCCAGGATAGAAGAAAAACAGAGGAAAAGAGAAAAATATGCAGTGGGGGGCCTCTATCACATTAATTTCACAGTTTATTAGGAGTAAAGTTTTCTCAGAGCTCTTCTACTGATTTCACTTTATTTTATTAGCCAAAATTGGGATATATTAGTGCTTTTTCCATTGCTATAACAAAATACTTGAGGCTGAGTACTTTATGAAGAAAAAGGTGTATTTAACCCACTTAGTCTTTACTGAGTCAGGTGGTTTTGAGTCATTGCTCCTTACCAGAGCACGTGAGGTTCTAAAAGAAGCACCTTTGCCTTCAGGTTGTACACATCTCACAGTGATATAGCTACATCACCTGTGGCTGTTACATACCCAACTTTTCTGGAATCCAGAAAAGGGAAAGGTCAACTGGCCTGCACATTCAGAGAGGTCACCATGGACAACTTAGTGAGGGCTTAGAGAATGGGAAGGATTTCATAAGCAAAGAGATGAGGAATGGGGAATTCCTGAGTGGAAAAATCACCTGGGAAAAGGCTCCTGGTTGGAAGGAGCAGGATGTGGATGTGGAAGGGTCAGTTGCTCTTATCTTTGTGGGATTTTTGTGGGTTTTCTCCTTAGAACTTGGTAGAAGATGTCCAAAGTTGAGGACATGCCAAACATCACCCTTCACAAAGTCATGGCCCCTTCAAATGTAAGCTACATCCTCTGGAAAGTACATGATGACTGGGTCACTCAGATGAAAAAAAAAAAAAGTAAAAATCAATTAGAATTTGCCACGCTGCCCGCTCTTTCCAGTTATATCACCCAAGCAATCAAATGAGAATAGTATGTATTCCTTAATAAGTCACCACTGGTCTGAAAATGACTTCACAAATCTGGTTGCAAGGAAATAAAAGCAAATATTATATGAAATACACAGAGTAGTACAAAGAACGATGAGTAGCTGGTTTCTAGAAGCCGATGAAACCAATCAATGTGAACTTCTAGAGGAGTTGATCTGAGCATCCTTTCCCTGGTGTCCTTTGGATCTGGAGACAGTGATAGGTTTTGCTTTCTCTTGTGGAAGTAAAAGCAACTCAAATGACCAAAGTGTCTTAGGACCAACAATGAGATCAGGGGTATGAGCCTCAGTCCCTGAGACTTTTTACGGGCTCCGAGAAAGTAAACTGACGTTTCTCAAATGCATAAGAAAGGAAAACATTGTCCTTTATGTTAAAGGATCTCAAAAATGAAGCTGGGCATGGTGGCACCTGCCTATAATCCCAGCCCTCAGAAGGCTGAGGCAGAAAGATCCTCAGTTAGAGCCCAGCCTGGGCCACATAACAAGTGAGAGACCAGCATGGGCTACCCTGTCTCTAATAATAATAATAATGATAGTTTTCAAAAATAGCCTAGAAACCAAGTGCAGAGTGATGTGCCAGCCCGAAGGACAGGGAGGGAGCAGGTGCCCTCAAGATGGGCACGATGACCCCATCTGAGAGAGGAGCACAGACTCCCAGCCCCAGCCTTCTCTCTTTTTGAACAGACACATCAGGCTTAAACCAAGTAGAGAAGACTCTAAATTAAGTAGCTTTGTGCAACAAAAGAATGGTAAGAAATATTATTGAGCAAATGGAAAAAACAGGAAAATCACCAAACTGGTTTAATAAGTGAAAAGGAAAATTAAAGAAGAAAAACTGGACCAAGAAAATAGCATTTGCCTAAAAGATAAAGACGAGCACAGTTTCAAACATAAATTTTAGAAAACAAACATTAATATTAATGCATCAGCAAAATGGAAATGTAAGTTAAGAAATCTCAATACAAGGCAGGCGTGGTGCACATGCCTGTAATCCCAGCACTGGGAGTCTGAGGGGAGAGCACCATGAATTCAGGGCCAGCCTGGCCTGCATAATGAAGTCAAGGCAGCCTCAGCTGCACAAGAGCACTTGCCTAGCATCTGGTTTGTTCCTCAGCAACACACACACACACACACACACACACACACACACACAGTTTAATGCAACAGCTAGACATGGTGATGCATACCTATAATCCCAGCTACTCAGGAGGCCAAGGCACGAGGATCACGGGTGCAAGGCCAGGGGAAGACTGCGCAATTTAGTGAGATCCTGACTCAAAAAAAGTTTTTCTTTAGAAGGGGGTTACAACGCCAACGCCCTGGATTCAATCCGTAGTACTGAAACAAACAAAACAAAAAATAAAAATAAAAATAAAAACAAGACAACAGTAATCTAACTAAACAAGCATACATAATACTATGATGTGTGATTTGTGATGTGTTTCTTAAGAGTTGTTGAAATAAAGTTCTCTTTTCTTTCACCTTTCCCGGGTACAGTTTATATATCCTAAATTCATCTGTCTTAGACACGAAGCTTACTGACAGTAAGCTTCCTAGATTGTACAATCACCGTTATGATCCAGTCTTGGAACATTTCCATCACTCCATAAGTTCCCACCGGCCTGATTCCACTCCTAGTTCTAGGCCACCACTAATCTACTTTCTGTGCCTATAGATTGCCTTTGGTAGCCCGTTTCACGTAAATGGGGTCATACAACACATGGCCTTGTGCCTGGCTTCTTCCACTTACCATACGGTGGTCATGTTTCTTATCGAAAGTGGAGATTTGCCCCAGCTTCTCCTCCCAGACAGCCTATCTCTGACTGGCCCTCATCAGCCCTCTGTGTCCCTGAAGGCAGAAGGGACGATTCTGAGATGCAGAAGCAGTGCTGCCTAAAGGGTGACCCCGTGTGGAGGGCTGGGGTCAGTGAGAGAGGTCAGCATCATGGGGAGAAAACAAAGCCAGGGTTTGAGGTTGGTGTCAGCAGTGGAGAAATAGAGCCTGCCAGGCAGGAAGTGGCTGGTGGAAGAGTACTCCAGACCTGCTGTCCTTCTGGTCACCTCACGGTGTGGGGGGGGGGGAAGGGGGGAGCCCACGGGCCATGACCTTGCTTTCTGAGAAGACTGACATGCTAGCCTCTGCAACAGAGACCAGGTGCAGGCCGTTCCAGGGGTCGGCAACACTCTGCCCTATAGGTAGCGCTCTGGCCACTCAGTCCTACTGTCCTGGGCCCCAAATTCCTGGTACCCTCTTTCCCCTGCAAACTTACCTGTCCTCTTTCTGTCCCTTTGGGTCTCTGACCTGTGCACCCCATGTGGATCAGAAACAAAGGGACCTTCCTTACAGCCACTTCTGTGCTTAGCATTGTGCCTGTAATGACTAAATGATAAGCAAGACGATTGTCCCTGCAGCTCACATGTTGCTCTCCCAATACTATCACAGTTTGATCCAATTTACACATTCATATTGTTTTCTTGGTGGTGCTGGGGCTTGAACCCAGGGCCTTGTGCATCCGAGGCAAGCGCTCCAGCACTGAGCTACATCCCTAGGCTACTTGCTAAGGATTTACACTGAGAAGAAGGTGGCCAGAGAGGAGAACTGGAATCCCACCAAGTTTGGTTCTTGCATCTAAGAATGGCCCCAGTACTCCATCAGGGTCCCACCTGGTTCCCCAGGCCCACACACTGGTTCAAGGCCCAGCTCTCAATTTTCAAAAAGAAGGGGAAGAAAAAGAGGCTCTACCTCCCAGTATGATACCTGGCATCGCTTCCAATTTAGAGATGATTTCTAGGGAAGGCTGAATGTTTTCTCTGTTTATCCCCCTGAGGATATGCAGGCAGCATTCAGATTTTCTCAAAACAATCTAAAGTAGGCAGCAGAAGCTGCAGTGCAGTCTGTCAGACAGGATGCCCAGGAATTGTTTGTTCTGGTGTTAGCCCCGAAGAGCGTAAAGAGAAGAGACCACTTTGCACTCCACACTCTACCAGGCCACCTACACACGTCTGCCCACAAAACTGGGTGCTTCGAAAATGTTCTTATCCTCTGAACAAGTGGTTCCGTTCTCCCTCATGAAATCTGTTTCAAAAGAATGCTTTAAACATTGTCACAAATTCTTACTTGACCTAGTGGGTGATCTTCTTATTAATTAGCACTTTCTCGCTTCTTTTATTTCTAGCTGAACTATTAGGATCCTACAAAGGCTGTCATTTCCACCTCAAACCATGAGCCCACGGCTCTAGTAATAGGCACTGTTTCTGGGTGTGGGATCCTTGAAAGGCACCCACCTTTATAGTTTCTGCTTGCTATAGGCATCCCACAGTCTGCTAATAGCTCCTGACACAGCTCAGAAATGGACCTCCTCTGCTGCTTAGGTTGTCTTCAGTTCATAAGCCTCATGCCATGAGGCTGCTGAAGAGGCAGAGCGAGAGGATGTCTCGCCCTGATTTCGCATGCCCTGAGAGCTCCATCAATATATCTTGGGTTGAAATATGAGCAAAATCCACTTAAAGTAATGTTAGGCTCCACATTGCAAGTCTACCCAATGCTGAGTTGGATGTTTTCAGTCTAATGCAAACAAAATGACTCCCCCATGAATAGCACAGACCCACCCAACATCAGCTTAGTCAAGTCTATCCCTGGTCTGTTCAGTGGGCGCTATGGTTTGAACATGTCCATGAAAAGTTTATGTATTAGGACCTGAATTCCCGATGCAGCAATGTTGGAAGGTGGGGATTAATGGGAGGCGTTTAGGTCTTAAGGCTTTACTCTCATGAATGGATTGCCATTTTCTTGGGAGTGGGTTAGTTCCCACATGAGTGGCTTTGTTATACAGTGAACTCTTCTGAACACACTTGCTTATCCTTCCACTGTCCTACCATGAGACAACGCAGCACGATAGCCTTCTCCAGATGCAGTCACTGTGTCCTGGGACTTCCCAGACAAATTTGAACTAGGAATCCAATTCTTTTATGATCAACAATTCTCTGGGTACCGACTTATGGTCAGAAATAGATGCATCTCTCTGCCTATCCCTGATGCTTCCTAACTGGAATATTTCTTTAAGGTCAGGCTCTGTCCTAAATACCTTACCCATATTACCTCATTTAATGCACAGAACAGCCTTGTGGTTTATATTCCACTATTCACCCCACCTTACAGATGAGTCAGCTAAAGCACAGAATAATTAGAATGTTATTCAGAGATTTCTAAAAACCATTTTGAAAGAAACTCAACTCTGAGTTAAGCAAAAATGAGAATTTAGGGCATGGCTCATTTAACACAGCAGGGGTAGGAAAGCAAAGCAGCTCCATATTGGGAAGCCCTGGCAGTAAGTAGCTCTGACTCTGAGTCTCTCTCTCAATCTCTCACCTGATCCCCTCTGCACATAATTCCCTCAGATGGTAGTGAGGTTTGTCAAGAACAGGAACTAGCTGACACTCTTGGTCCCTGGTCCAAACACACTGGGAAGGGGCTCATGGGAAATATTTGGCCCATTTGGAACAATAATGACTCAGTCAACCCAGGAAGAGCAGGAGTTATGTTAAAATTTAGATGTGAAGTGTCCCCCTGGCTTGGTCCCCCATTGGTGGTGCTATTGAGAGGTGATTGGATCGTGAGGCTGCTAACTTCATCAATGAGTTAATCCAATGATGAGTTCATATGGAATAGGTTACTAGGAGGTGGGGCCCTGTTGGAGGAAGTAGGTCACTGTGGGCGTGTCTTTGAAGGTATATCTTGTCCCTGCCCCTTTTTGCCTCTCTCTGCTTCCTGGCTGCCATGAAGTGAGCAGCTTCCTCTGCCATGCCCTTCTGTCATGCTGTTTCTGCCTTGCCACTGGCCTGGAAGCAATGGAGCCAGCCAACCATGGACTGAAACCTCTGAAATTGTGGATCAGAATAAATCCTTCCTCCCTCAAGTTGTTTTCTTAGGTATTTTGTCACAGTGACGAAAAAGCTAACTAACACAGTTGTTGTCATTAGGTGCTGTTGAGTCAGGTTAGACTCATAGTGACCCTCATGGAGTTTTCAGTGGCTGATTATTTGGGGATTGTTTTCAAGAGTGGATTCCCATACCCTTCTCTCATTTTTACAGTGCTGGGGATTGAACCCAGGTCCTCAAGAGTGCAGAGCATCACTCTACCAATTGAGCTAAACTCTAGCCCAATGAGAGCCATAAAAACTTGGCAATGCCCAGTAAAATTACAGGAGTAGAGTATAGGAGGGCATAATTTCCAAAAGTAGGGACCAGAAGGGAGATTTACTAATGACAAAAACAAAAGGGAAGAATGACTACTGTATCACATCACAAAACTCAGACTGGAAGGCCAAGTACTGGAACCCAGTGTGTCCCCAAAGCCTGTGATTTTAACCTTTGGATGACAGCAAGGGCTTCTGCTATAAATGCAGAGTCTCAAGCTGTTATGGTTTGGATCTGAAAACTTCCCCCCAAGCTCCTGTGTTGGAGGCTTGGTCCTCAGTGCAGCAGTGTTCATAGGTGGGGCTTTGCCTTTGTGAGGTGACTGGGTCATGAGGGCTCTATCCTCATCAATGGATTAATTCAGTGAGGGATTTGAGTCTCAGCTTTATGGGCTCCTGGAAGATGGTGCAAACTTTAGGAGGTAGGGTTTAATTGGAGGAAGTAGGTCATGGGGGGGGGGCATGTCCTCAAAGGGTATATTTTGTTCCCAGATCTTTCCTCTTTGTCTTTTTGTTTCTCTACCACCATGAAGTGAGAAGCTTTGCTCCCTATGAACTCCCCACCATGATGTTCTGACTCACCAGCGCTCAGAAACAGAGAGCCAAGTGATCATGGACCACACCATCTGAAGTCTTTCCTCTTTTCACTTGTCTCTCTCTCAGGTATTTTGTAACAGTATAGAAAACTGACTAATATAGAGGCCCCACCCCAGAACTACTTAATCAGAGTCTGCATGTAAAACAAGTTGTGGTGCCTTCTGTGCATATCAAAGTATGAGAGGCTACCTTTCATCACAGTAATGTACTAACATTTTTAATAACTTACCCCTTGAAGACTTTCTCAATTCTTCATACTTACTTCATTAAACTTCATAATTATTTTGTGAAGCTCTTGAGAACATGTTGGAAAGCCCCATCCAATTATTCAATATCGCCATGATCATATTTAATTTTCAAGAAGATACTGAAGAAGATTCTTTACATGAGTTTGGCACTTACTAATTTAAAGTAATTTTCAGATTTGTCAGTTGTTTTCAGTTTAAGGTACCCATTGGAATCATTTATGGGACTTTTTAAAATCTGGTCACCTGGGTTTTATCCTCAGACATTTTGACTTAATTGGTAGAAGATAAAGCTTGGGTACTGTAACTTTGAAAAGCTCTCACAGTGATTCCAATATTCAGCCAACAGTAGGCAACAACTGTTCATGGGGTATGGCCCGTGCACCTGTGGTTTTTAGATGTGTCCCAGTGACTTTAACTTATGGTGAAGGTGAAGAACCAATCACATGTGTTATGCCATGTGCCCTTCATAGTGGTCAGGCCAGGTATGAATTATGTGCACCCCATTTTACAGATGAGGACAACTAAGCCTAGATATATTTGCTCATCAAGTCATTGAGCTGGAAGAGGTGGAATTGGTACTGGACTCCAGTCTTCATAACCCCAAAGCCAGTTTGGCTCCTGCCATCCCCTACATTTGGGTTGGTAAAAAGCCCTTCCAGATCCTGGACCTGTTCTGAGACAACCCCACTTCAAAGGGCTGGTGTTGGAGCAGAATAAGTCTGAGACCTCAGAGTAAAGAAATGTAGTCGTTTGTTCCCAGGGCATTGAGAAAGCTGGTACTGCTAGGAAAAGCTACCTATGCTGCTGCCCGGGTATCTGTGGGTGGACCACCTGCAGGCCTGAGCAGCCACAGATAGAGAGCTGTGAAGAACACAGACACTCCTGTCAGCTGCCCAGCCAGGCCCACCAGGCAGGAAGGAGAAAGGAATCGGGAGGTCACAGTTGCAAATAGTCACATGCCACATTACAACAGGCTGGTTGAGGATGGACTGCACATTCAACAGTGGTCTCAGAAGATTCTAATGGAGCTGAAAATCTTCTATCACCTGGGGTCGTGATGTTGTAGTGCAACACAACTCATGTGTGTCATGGGGTCAACAAACCTACCACACTGCCAATCGTATAGAAGTAGAGAACATGCTAATATATATGGTTCATAATACTTGATAATAATGGTAAATGGCTATGTTATGGTTTATGGATTTACTATACTATATTTTGCCTGCAGCCATAGCCCTGTGGCATCCGATCCCGTCAGATCTCGGAAGCTAAGCAGGGTCAGGCCTGGTTAGTACATGGATGGGAGACCGCCTGGGAACACCAGAAGCTGTAGGCTTGGGAGAAGGACCTGGCAATCCCCTCCCAAAAATCAATCTGCCATTGAAAACCCTATGAACAGCAGAGAAGCACTGACAATAGTGTTTCCCCTGTTGTACACAGTGTCGCTATGAGTTGGATACCCACTCGAGGACACCTAACAACAACAACAACAACAACAACAACAACATACTATATTTTGGGGCTGGGATTTAGCTCAGTTGGTACAGCGCTGCTCTGCAGTCTCTGAGGTCCTGAGTTCAACTCCCAGAACCTCAAAAATAGGGAGGACATGGCAATCCACTCCAAGGCAATCCTGAACAATCAGCCATTGAAAACCCTATGAGGGTCGCTTTGAGTCAGTCACAACTCAACGGCACCTAACAACAACAACTTGCTATATTTTTAATTGGTAATTCAGCGTATACTCCTTCTACTTATAAAACATAGTTTACTATAAATACTATGCTCTTTTCTACCACCTCAAACATCTCATACATACTATGTGTCTTGATTGCATTAAGACATTATGTGGAGTGACATACTGTGATGCTTGAATGACAATGAAATGCCTAATGACACATTTCTTAAGTGTATCCTCTTATTAAATGACACATGCCTTCTACCTACCCTCTCTCCCTTGTTCTTACCCTCCCTACTCCACCTCCAGCCCCACCCCTGACTTTAGGGCCCAGCATAGCTCACAAGGCAGTTCATTTGTAATGCATAAAATATTTAAAACCCTTAGGCATCCCAGGACTCAGCCACCCACACAATAAGGCCAGCCATTTATTTTTTAATACTTCTAACCTAGCTAGCCCTTAGCATTTCTGAGCCTTTGGGAAAGCTGAAATCCTACTCTTCTCTTTCTTTTATCCTTTAAAAACTAGTTCTATTTACTACTGAACATCATGGAAAAAATCAATAATGACTTGTGCCATGGTCTCAGCCTCTTGTGAAATGCCATCTTCCTCCCTTTTTAATATGAACCTTCACAGAGGCCCCTTCAAGCTCCCTGATTCATAGCCTGATAGCTCACATCATTTTTCAAAGAAATTTTCCTTTATAAATTTCTGATTCAATGACATTTACAACGCCAAAGAGTTAGGAAGAGATGTACAGTGGTTAAATTGCTTGAGAACTTTCATTAGATTTTCTTGGAACTAAGAATTTTGGCTTTCTAGAATGCTAATGGATATAAATTCTAAGAAATGGCTGGGTGCAGTGGTGCACACCTGTAATCCCAGTGACTTGGGAGGCAGAGGCAGGAGGATCGCAAGTTTGAGACCACAGACAGTCTGTGTAATTTAGCGAGACCCTGTCTCAAAAAGTTAAAAAAGGGGCTGGGGGTGCAGCTCAGTGGTCCAGCACTTGCAAAGTTTGTAAGTGGGAAGCCCTGGGTTCAACCTCCAGTACCGCCAAAAAAAAAACCAAAAAATAAAAAACAAACAAAAAAAAAAAACCCCAGAAAACCAAATTCTAAGAAATGAAATTTAGCTTTTGGATTCTGAAGCAGCTCAAAATTCACTATTTATTGGAGCAGATTGAAAGCAATGATTGCCTAACAAGGAATAGTGATTTCTAGCCCTGGCTTAGCTACTAACAGAAATGTGATACTGAGCCTCAGTTTCCCCTCCAGTTCAATGTATGCTATGGTTTGGGTGTGACTTGAGGATGTCCTCCAAAGGTTTATGTGCTGGAGGCTTGCTCCCCAAGGTGGTGGTATTAAGGATCCTGGATCCTATGAGATGAGGTCTAATGGAAGGTGGTTAGGCCGTTGGAGTCACTATATTTGGAAGAGATTAGAGTAGTTCTTGTGGCACTGGTAAGTTCCTGAGAAGGCAGGTTGTTATATAAATCCCCATTCTCTGGATTCCTGTATTTCCATGCTATCTCTGTGTCCCTCACATGTACCATCTGCCACATTGTAATGCAGCCATGGAAGGCCTTACCAGAGGCTGAACAGATGAGCTGCTTACTCTTGGACTTCTGGCCTCCAAAACTGTGATCTAAGTTAACCTCTTTGCCTTCTAAGTACCCAGCTTCAAGAATTTTGTTATAGCAACAGAAAACAGACTAATACAATAAGAACATTGGGCAGAAGCACTAAGAATCCCTCTAGCTCCGATTTATGGAGTCCTCATTCTGATGAAGAGTCGTGTCAGTCCTTCTTCCTTCTCATATCACAGAAAGGGAGGCCAGTAAAATTACTTCCAGCTCTAAACTACTATGATTTTATCAGCTGAATATCTCTTGAAAGCTAGACTGTAGAAAAGATTAGCCCCTGGACCAACATGTTTCTGGTGACTTTTCATTGAGTATTGACAGCATGCCATGCATGATGCTAAGGTGAGAATGTGGAAATTCAGAGACCCTTGGGGTAAAACTTTTAGAAAGAGTTTAGAAGACCTGAGTCTACCCTTTCTAATTCCCATCTTCTCGTTCTTTCTAAGAATAAGTCCAACATAGCCTTAATTCCCACCCTGCTACCAAACTACTTTTGTAAGCCTTGCCAATGCCCCTCATGTTACTAATTCCACTGATCAATTTTTGTCTCCTTCTCTCTCTCTGCATTTGAAGCACCTGACCACTCTGGCTTCCTTCATGTGCTTTTCTCATTTGCCTTCGAAAGCCCAATCTCTTTTGCCTTTTCTTCCATCCCACTGCCTCACTGCTTCTTTGTATATTCCTCTATGTTTCCCCAACTTAATGTTGGAGGCCCCAGAGTTTAGCCCTTCATCATCTCCTCTTCCTTGTCTACATCATTTCTTTAGTGATCCCCTCCAACACCACTGCTGCACTGGTCACTCTCAAAGTAACATCTCTGACACAGCCCCCTCTGCTTTGGACCATTAATGGACATTGCCACTTGGATAGATAATAGACATCAAAATTAAGTCCAAATCTGAATCTGAATCATCTTTATCACATGTATTTCACCATCTTTCTCATCTCAATTGGTGCTAAGTCCATCTTTCCATTTTCTCAGGCCAAACATCTAGTTGTTGTTAGGTGCCGTTGAGTGGAGTCCGACTCATAGCCACCCTAAGTACAACAGAACAAAAACACTCCCTGACACAGTGCCATGCCTGGCACCATTGTCAGTGCTTTTCTGCTATTTATAGGATTTTCAATGGCGGATTATTTCAGGAGTGGGTTTTTTTCTCTCCCAACCCACTTCCAACCTGTTGGCTCTGCCGTCATAATGCATCCAGAATCTCATCACTTCTCACCACCCTGTGTCTACCATCCAATGGGACTTATTACTCCTTCTCTTCCCTGGATTACCGCAAGAACCTCCTAGCAGGTCACCCTGCTTCCATCCTGCCCCCTACTTTCTATTCTCTGCACCACAGCTAGAGAGAGCTTGGAAAACTAGAAGACAAATCACTCCAAATCTTTTGTTGAGCCACCATCTCATGCAATGGAAAAGCCAAAGTCTTCTAGGGTCCTGTGATTGGCCCCAACCCCCATCTCTCTGGCCCCATCTTCTCCCATTCCTCCATTCTAGTCACACTAATCTCCATGGACATATTCATGGCCTTTCCACTGGAGCTCTCTTCTACCTGGAAACTTCTCCACAAATGGCCACTCAGCTCACTCCCTAACCTTTTTCAAGTCTTTGCTCAAATGTCACTTCTCACTGAGGTTTATGTTGCTGCCTTATTTGATATTGGAACTGCCTACCCCCTGCTCCCAACATTCCCAAAGCTCTTTGCCTTGTTTGGCCCTTGTTTAAATCCATACTTCGAATCCTCTTTGATATACTATGTAACTCACCTACTAGAGCCAAGGATTCTTGCATGTTTTGATCACCATTATGTCTCAAGTGCTTAGAATAGAATGTGGCATCTAAATACTCCATAACTATTTGTTGAACAGATGTATTTGTGAAGTCAGAATTCAGACTCACATCTCTCTCATGCCCAGGCAGTGATCTGAAGTGTCACACCCTGGGAGACCCAGAGGACTATAACAACCAGCTAGTCAAATGATTTCTTCTTGTACCCTTCTTCTCGCAGCTCCCCACACCCCAGCCCCAGCAAGGCCCCACAGTTCCTGGCCTGCTGGCTGCTACATCCAGATATACATGCCTGCTATGCACCTTTGCACCAGTCCCCACCCCTAAGGGGCTGCCAGAGGGCCATAACTTCATCAGGAAACAGGGAGGTGTTTCTCCATATTCCCAAGGCTCCCCCTGGGTGGTTCTCTTCTCCACTTTGGTCAAGAGCCTTTCCACACCACCTTAGGGAGCCTCCTTGACATACTCCTGAACTTCAAAATTTGGCTTTTGATCAGATCATCCACTTATTCCCAAAAAGACTTACCTCAGGGCCAGGAGGAACTGTAACAGAAGAAACCAACTGCCTACAGAGCACTGCAGTTAAGAAGTGCTTTCCAGTGCTTTTGTGTATTCAAGGCACGAATCTCTGGCTTTGTTTCTGTTATTAATAAATATGCAAAGGGAGGTGTACTTTAGCCAAGGCCATAGGGAAAACACAGGGCTGAGCCTTGAGTATCTTGCCTTCTGCAAACAAGAGTGTGGTTTGATTTTGTGACAACAGATCCATGGGCTCCTGCCAAACTGAGGAAATTGATAGGGAACAGGAGGCAAATTATATAGAAAAATGAGCAAGAGAAGCCCCAGAAACCAACTTGAATCAGGAAGAGTGAAGGTCTGAGCTTCAGGAGAACACATTCACCTTGCTGTTGACTCTATGGGATGCTCTGAGCCCATGACTGCAGGTGGTATCTGGGTTGGCCTGACGCTAAAGGCCACAGTGGAGAGGTGAATTCTCACCTTCCACCAGGACCCCAGTCTATGAAGACTGACTTGCTAGAAGTTAGTGTGCTGGGGATTTGAATCTGTCTTGAATTTGTTCTAGGTTTCCATGGCAATTACTTAAACTTTTCACCATCCTTCTTTCAGACCTTGGAGAAGAGCTATGCCCTCTGGTTTCCATGACAACCACTTCAGCGTGTATCTCTGTTGAGCTCTATTGGAAAAGAACTGCTAGTGATGATGCAAATGAACTGGCTGATCTCTCTTCACTTGAAAAAAACAAAAATTAAAATAAAGTGACACACCTGCTTAGAAGTTGCAGATCTCTGTTCATAACAAGAAGGGTGAATGCGTCAAACTGCTGCATCCCTTTGACATGCAAAGTGCTCACCCAGATTCTCTGGCTCATTCTGCTGTCTTAGGTAATTATCCACTCTCTGCTCTTCCTTCCTCTCCTCTGCCTGGCAGCTGAAGAGCTGCAAGTTCAAGGCCATTTCCTTCCTACTGCATGTTAAAGGAGGAAGGGAAAGGCAGGGTCAGAGTGCCTAGCCAACTAGCCAGCCTCTCTACCCAGTGTATCACTTGACCACTGTGGAAAGATGAACAGGATTGTCATCTTAATTCATGGTCAATAGATTGACCAGAGGTGGCCCAGGACTTGGGTTACAGCCCCATATAATGTGAAAATCACATACCCAGTCATTCAGAAATTACTCCACATTCTGTAGTGGAAGTCGAGAACGGGGATCAGCCACTCTCCATTTCAGGGCTTTGGGCCAGGCAAAAGGAAATAGCTCAGCTGGGTGCGATGGGCCACGCCTATAATCCCAGCTGCTCAGGAGGTGGAGGCAGGAGGATCGCAAGTTCGAGACCAGAGGCAGTCTGCATAATTTAGCAAGACCCTGTCTCAGAAAGAAAAAAAAAAAAAGGACTGGGGGTGCCGCTCAGTGGTCCAGCACTTGCAGAGCATGCAAGCGTGAGGCCCTGGGTTCAACCCCTGGTACCATTAAAAAAAAAAAAAAAAAAAAAGAGGAAATAGCTCAGGGAAAGTCAGAACATAATAGCACCTTTCCCCCTTCCTAGACACCTCTCTGAGCTCCTCTGAGCTCCTCTGAGCAATGTGCCTACAACTAGGGGTCCCAAGAGAGAGCAGTGGGCTAAGGCAGCCAAAAACAAGCAGAATATTTAAAACATGTTTGGAACCTAGGTACAAACATTTAAAATTCTGGAAATTTCTGGTGAAATAGAAACGTCCTATCTCCCTTAAAATTTAAGAAGGCCTGCTGCAGAGTTCTGCCGGACAAGGGTCTGCTGGGTGGAGCAGCGCCGGCCCTTGCAGATAAAGGTGCTCTTGCCCTGGTGGAGCTTTCCTGGATTGCAAATTCTTCTGGCTGATTCTTGGAAAATAGTTGGTCTTGTACCTTGTGATAAGAGGAACAACACTCAAATAAAACCAATGAAGCCACAAGTGATGGAAGAGAGTTCTTATACGGGGAGTAGGAGGAGGAAGCTGAAGATTATTCTTCAACCTTCTTTCACCAAGGCCCTTTCAGCCACCTTGGACATTTAGACATCGCTGAGGTCATGGGGCTGGGGATTGGCTCAGTGGGTAGAGTGCTACTCTGTGCTCAATGAGGCCCTGGGTTCGATCCCCAGCACCTCCAAAAAATGGGAGAAGGACCTGGCAGTCTACTCCTGAAGCAATCTCAAAACATTCAGCCTTCGAGAACTCTGAATAGCAGAGAAGCACTGACAATAGTGCTGTGCATGGCACTGTGTCAGGGAATGTTTTGTTTTGTTGTACATAGGATTACTATGAGTCGCATCCATCTAGATGGCACCTAACAACAACAATGTCAGGGCACTCCCACATGTCCATCAGGGTGGTGGGGGCTTGTGTGTTGCTGTGATACTGAAAGCTATGCTATCAGTATTTCAGATACCAACAGGGCCACCCATGGTGGACACAGTTCAGCTGAGCTTCCAGACTATGACAGACTAGGGAGAAGGACCCTGAAATAGTTAGCCATTGAAAATCCTATGAATAGTAGAGAAGCACTGTCAAATATAGTGCTGGAAAATAAGACTCCCAGGCTGTAAGGTATTCAATAAAGGACTGAAGAAGAGTTGCTTTCTTAAAGTACAGTAGACTTTAATGACAGAAATGGAATAAAGCCCCTGGGACCTCTTTCTGCTGATGTGGCATGACACAAAATGAAAAGAAACACAGTGGTTGCAACAATGGGCTCAAACATAAAAAAATTGTATGCATGGCACAGTGTTGGGTAGTGTTCTGTTCTATTGTACATAGGGTTGCTATGAGGTGGACCTGACTCTAAGGCACCTAACAAACAAGCCCAGAGGAAGCCAGGTGGGGGAACAGGGGATGGGGAAGCCTGCTGATGCACTGAGGATTTCTTCCATTGGTCTTCTGGTGAGAACCTTGTCTGTAACCTACAAGAGAACCGCTTCTTTATGCTTCTTTATGATGTAGCCATTTCGATTCTATTGTTCAGCAGCATCATAACCCACTAAGTCATTTGGCTGGGAATACCTACCTGAATAATCATAGGACAAGATTTTCTGGTTGGTTGATGGACCTGATAGGTCAACTGAGTGAGTCCCAGTGTCAAACAGTCCTGAGTTTGGTGTTTGGGCCCACTGTTTTCTTGGTGGCAAGTTTCTTCTCGTTTAAGTTATCTTCCCTGTAAGGTAAGATAAATGTGCTTGAATCACTGAGTTTCTGTAAGGCTCAAATAAGAGTATTTTTGGAGAAGCATAGGTAGTTTTTGTTAGGTGCCATTGAGTCGGTATCTGGCTCATAGCGACCCCTATGTACGATAGATGAAACACTATTATCAGTGATTCTCTGCTATTCAAAGGGTTTTCAATGGCTGATTTTTTTTTTTTTTTTTTTTTGGCGGGGGTGGGGGTGGGGTGGGGGTGGGGAGTTGCCGGGTCTCTCTCCCAAGCCTACATGCAGCACCTATTGCTCCCAGGCGGTCTCCTATCCAAGTACTAACCAGGTCCAAACCTGCTTAGCTTCTGAGATCTGACAGGATTGGATGCCACAGTGGTACTGCTCCAGGCTAGCTTAGGTAGAGACATAATAAAAGTTGGTTTTCCCCAAATGAGATGGCCTTCTCCATACTGCCTCTGCTCCCCAGCTGACTCTTCTTGTCACTTTTTACAAAAGGAGAAGGGGAATCTTACTTTTCTTATTCAGCTCATTTTTATTCTTCACTGTCTGTAGTTTAATGCCTGGGGGTAAAAGAAGAAAATACTCGTCATCACTGAAAACAAATATGGGCCCTTTAAGAACCAGTAACCTGCCAGGAAGTTGACTGCTTATGTGAGAAACTGTGTTTTGTTTTTCTGTGAATATTTTTAGAGTGCACTATGGGAACAACAAATGTCAAGCAAAAGATGAAAGAGAGAAAGAATGGTAGAGAAGATGTCAAGAGGAAGAAGGGCTAAGCATTTATTGCTTTGTCCCAGAGGTGAGCAGAATGTGATCAAACAGTTTTTCACATCTGTAAAGGAGTCAAGGCGTTTTCATTCTGTAAGAGAAAGAACTTGCTGCTGACAGGTGGAATGGATAGAATAATTAGAGTCTGGAATCCTTATCTGCCTGGGTAAGTTGTCTTTCTCCCACCAAGAGTGCCATTGATGTAGTAATGTCATTGAAAGCAAGATTAGGGATTCCCTATTAGGATAATTTAAGAATCTCCGTCCAAAATTAATTGCTCATACACACAGCCTGGGGAACTTCTGTTTATGACCCTATAAACTCATTTGGAGAGCTAATTTAAAAACATTTAAAATGTAAATACCAACAAGGCGTGGTGATGCACACCTATAATCTTAGCACTCGAGAGGCTGAGTCAGGAGGATGGTGATTTGAGGCCAACCTGGATTAAGCATGGAGAATGTTTCTCAAAAAAAAGAAAAAAAAGTAAATGCTTTGCAACAACAAATGAGACTATATAAAGTCGTTATTCACTCACATCTCATATAATTTTCTTTAATCAGCTTACTATTTTCCTTACAATGAACCATGATCAGTTGCAGAGTACAATAGGGACTTTGATGTGCAATCAGGGTATTTTTAGTGTATCTCACTCAGACAGCCCCAGGTCTACACTCAGGGAGTTGCATTGTTGTTGTTGTATATAGTAGAATTGACATAAAAGGGCAGATGTAACTGACATAAGAAAACAGGGAAGGCTCTGGAAAGCCTGGGTAATGGTAGCAAACAGCATAACCACTGAAGTATGTACCCACCATCCCTCAATGGACAATATTGTACTTTTTAGAATCAGACACACACCTGTCATGGTGGCTCCTGCTGAGCAAGTGCTCAAGGAATACTGTCTTGATGACGATAACTACCATGTTATTGAGGACATGCTTTGAACCAGGTACTATGTAACACGTCACCTCTGACCATCACATCAAGCCCACTTACATATGAAGCAGCAGGAGCCCAAAGAAGTTAATGACTTCTTGGAAGTAATGACAGACTCAGGGCTCAAGGGCAGGTTTGTCCTTTCTTTTTTTTAGTACTTGGGGGTTGAGCCCAGAGCCTCACGCCTACTTTGCAAGTGATCTACCACTGGGCTGCACTCCCAGCTCAATTTTTATTTTTTATCTTGAGTCAGGGTCAAGCTAAGTTATGCCGGCTGCCTCTGGCCTTGAACCTGCCAGCCTCCTGCCTCTGCCTCCCGAATTTCTGGGATTAGAGGCTTGAACCATGGTTCCTGGTCCCATGCTTGTCCTTTCCACTGAGGACTGCCAAACGTGGAAGGAGAGGCAGAATGGGGAGCTGACTCTCTGGCATTGATAGTGGGGATTTGGGAATAAGCACAAATCATGTGTGAGGTACCATGGTTTCTGGCCAAGCTACTCTCCCAGGCATCCACAGGGGACCCACAAGATGACCCTGTGCCTGTCAGTGGTGCAGGCAGTAGCTGAGCCAGTGCCATGTAGCAGTGAGCACATTGGATCTGACCACGCCTCTGCCACTTCCTAGCTAGGGGATCCTAACCAAGTGGTGTGGCCTCAGTTTCCCCATCTATAGGGGTATCGACAAGAGGACTCACCTCCTAGAGTAGGAATGAAGATTAAAAATGAAATAATCCTCTTAAAACACCAAATGTCAGATACACAATAAGAAAAATGATTTTCTACACGCTTCTATTATCTTGGGCTGGGGAGTGGTAGAACGTTGCTCTGCACTTTCTGAGGACCCAAGTTCAATCCTCAGCACTGCAAAAATGGGAGAAGGATGTGGCAGTCCACTCCTGAAACAATCCCAAAACAATCAGCCATCTAAAGAAGCAGACCCGATTCGATGGTTCCTAACAACAATCTGTTATCTTTGATTCCCATTCTAGTAATTAAGAACAATTTGCTTACCTACTTGATTTTAAAAGACATATCCTCTCCTCCCTTTTACCTCAGCTCTGTCCCTCTTCTCTCCACCTCCTCACCCTCCCAGGCACCCAACTCTGAGATCTTGCAAGGACCCTGGGATC
This sequence comes from Pedetes capensis, assembly GCA_007922755.1. NCBI lineage: Eukaryota > Metazoa > Chordata > Mammalia > Rodentia > Pedetidae > Pedetes > Pedetes capensis. Next base: position 25,641 of record VMDO01005376.1, on the reverse strand, counting down.
CCTGAGAGCTCCTTAAAATAAACTTATATTACAAAGCCCAGATTTTAATACACTCCCTCCAGCCTCCATAAAGCAACAGCATGCCCTGAAATCCATTCCAGCCCCACCTGCAGCTCTCCTTCCCAGGTTCTTTTTATACTGTCATTGTTAACAGTTGGAGAAACAAAGCCCAGGGCTTCACCTCACCGGAATTCTGTTGCTATAACTGGGTATTACTTGCTTCCGTCCTTTTATCACACAAGATATATACTTGTGTAATTTCAGAGAGAAACAGAACCCTCCTCCAGGCTGAATAGAACTGCCAGATCTTGGCCAAGTTTAGTTTTGCATTTTTATTTAGAAATAGCAGACAGAATGGCTTTGTGCTCATCTGTTTTCTTTTCATTCTAGAAAACCAACAGGTATGCTGAGAAGCCGCACGGCTCCAGTGAGCTACATTCATAGATCTTCTGAAGATAACAAAATACTTTCCACATCCACCAGCAGCACAATTAAGGTCTGTCTCCCTTTACATCTGACGCCTGGATCCTTTGGCCCAGTTTCGGAGAGAGAAGGTCTTGCCTTCGTGGTTGTCTTGCCCCTTCTTTGACAGCCTCTTTGACAGACTTTTAAAAAAGTAATCTATGTTAAATGAGGTCTTTAGCATTGGCCCCAGTGACCACTGGGGTAGGCTCCAATATGACTGGTTCCCTCATGGGAAGAGGAGATTAGGACATACATGCAGGACAGTTCTCTTGCCACCTGCAATCAAAGGAGATAGATTCACAAGAAAACAACCCCACTGCCGGCGCGGTGGCGCATGCCTATAATCCCAGCAGCTCAGGAGGTGGAGGCGGGAGGATCACAAGTTCAAGACCAGAGGCAGTCTGCGTAATTTAGCAAGACCATGTCTCAAAAAGTTAAAAAAAAAAAATGGGCTGGGGGTGCAGCTCAGTGGTCCAGCATTTACAAAGCATGCAGGCGCGAGGCCCTGGGTTAAACCTCCAGTATTGGAAAAAAAAAAAAAAAAAACACTGACACCTTGACCTCAGACTTCTAGCCTGCAGGACTGTGAGAAAACAAATTTCTGTTGGTTAAGCCCCTCAGAAGTGTTGGTACGGCAGCTGTTAGTTTCTAACACAGTAGATTTGCCTGCTTTGTTCATTCATTCATTCATTTGGCAAATCTACTGCATGCCTAAGATGGGCCAAACAGTGTTCCAGGTAGTACAGGAGAGGTAGCAAAAGTTAAAATTTCCTGTTGTCCTGGAGGTTATGATCTAGAGGTAGAAGGCATGCAAAAAAATTAAATATCAAGTATGTTAGGTGGTGACAGGTGCTATGGAGAAGAGTAAGACAGGCAGTGAAGAGAGAGAAAGCCAGGAAAATTTGGTTTCTGCTTCATATGGGTTGGTTTAGGAATGATTACACTAAGGTGAGCCTGCAGCTATAGCCCTGTGGCATCCAATCCCGTCAGATCTGGGAAGCTAAGCAGGGTCGGGGCTCATCAGTACTTGAATGGGAGACAACCTAGGAACACCAGGTGCTGTAGGCTTGGGAGACGGACCTAGCAACCCACTCCAAAAAATCAATCTGCTATTGAACACCCTAAGAACAGCATAGAAGCACTGACAATAATGTTTCACCTGTTGTACGTAGGGTTGCTATGAGTCGGATACCGACTGGAGGGCACCTAGCAACAACACTAAGGAGATATTTAAGAAAAGATATGAAAGAAATTAAGGGGTAAGCCATGCGTTTATTTGCAAAAAGGGTATTGCAGGCAGAGAAAAGAACAAGTGCAAGGGCCCTGAGGTGGAAGCCAAGTGGGAGATGAGATTGAAGTGGAATGAGGATAGCATGAAGGAGGTGGATTGTAGAGAACCATGCAGGCCTCGGTAAGGGCTTTGGTTTGTTGTTTCTTGGAGGTGGATGAATAGGAGTAACATAACAGAACTTCCATTTAACAGAGATTTTCTGGTAGTGTGTTGCTAATAGATCATGGGAGGTCAGGGTTGAAGCAAGGAGATTATTCTAGAGGTTTTTGCAACAGCCTGCATGACAGATGGTGCTGGCTTGCCCAAGGAGGCCATAATGGAGCTGGAGAGAAATGATACACAGATTATTATTGTTGTTGTTAGGTGCTGTCAAGTTGGGTCTGACTCATAGCCACCCTATACACAACAGAACGAAACACTTCCTGATTCTGTGCCAGGCACATGATCTTATTTATGTTTAAGCCCATTGTTTCAGACACCGTGTCAATCTATCCAGTTCAGGTTCTTCCTTTTTTTCATTGACCTGCCACTCTCCCAAACATGAAGTCCTTCTCTGGGGAGACAGAGAAGTCCTCCTGACAACGTGTCCAAAATATGTAAGATACAGTTTAGCCTTCCTTGCTTCCAAGGAGCACTCTGATTGCCCTTCTTCTAGAAGAGATCTGTAGATTCTTTTGGCAGTCTATAGGATATTCAATATTTGTCTCCAGCACCATAATTCAAAAGCATCAATTCTTCTCCTATCTCCTTTGTTCAATGTCCAGCTTTCACAACTACATGATGGGACTGAAAATACCATGACATGAGTCACGCACACCTTCATCTTCAACGTGACATCTTTACTTTTCAGTGCTTTAAAAAGATCTTTTGCCACAGCTTTTCCCAAAGTAATGTGTCTCTTGATTTCTTTTTTTTTCTTTCTTTCTTTCTTTCTTTCTTTCTTCCTTTTTTTTTTTTTTTTTTTGCAGTACTGGGGGTTGAACCCAGGGCCTTGCGCCTGCATGCTTTGCAAGTACTGGACCACTGAGCTGCACCCTGAGCCCTTTTTTTTTTTTTTTTTTTTTTACTTGTTGAGACAGGGTCTCGCTAAATTATGCAGACTGCCTCTGGTCTAGAACTTGTGATCCTCCTGCCTCCGTCTCCCAAGCTGTTGGGATTATAGGCATGCACCACTGAGCCGGTTCTCTTGATTTCTTAACAACCCTTTATTCACAATCCCAAATTTCAAAAAGTCTGACACCTGAATTTCTTTTAGTAATATTTGGCTAGATTTACTTGGCAACAGAACATAACCAGAATTGACCTGAGTTTATTTAACAATCTTTATCCCATTAGGAGTAAATATTCATATGTTTTGCTCCAATGATATAAATGTATCTGGTTATGGGAGGCTGCCACAGAGTCCAGTGGGGGTGTTATGTTTTTAGGACCTAACCACCTGAATTCCAAAATACATCTAGCCTAAAGAATTGCAGATAAGGTATTGTTATTGTTTGAATATGAAATGTCCCCCAAATGCTCATGTTTGAGTGCTTGGTCCCCAATTGGTGGAGCTACTTTGCAAAGCTGTGGAATCTTGGAGGTGAAACATAGCTGGCAGAAGTGGGTCACTGGGGGTGGGTCCCTAGACCCACCCTGCAATCTCTTTCTGCTTCCTGGTAAATCTGGCTGTGAATTGCTCCCCCACACCACACACTCCCACTGCCATAATGTTCTGCCCAAGTGCCTGGGGCACAGAAACTAGGGACTGAAACTCTGAAACCATGAACCATGATAAATCTTTCCTCTCCTAAGTTATTTCTGTCAGGTATTTTTGTCATAGCAATGGAAAAGTAATTAATACAGGGATTGAAGATAGGCAACTGAAGGTAGAAACAAGAGGATTTGGTGATGTATTAAAGAAGGTTCTAAAAATAAGAGAAGAAACAAAATTATGACATACTAAAACATATGGGGGCTGGGATTTAGCTCAGTGGGTAGAGCGCTGCGCTGCAGTCTCTGAGGTCCCGAGTTCAATTCCCAGCACCGCAAAAATGGGAGAAGGACCTGGCAATCCACTCCCAAGGCAATCCCAAAACAGTCTGCCATTGAAAACCCTATGAGGGTCGCTATGAGTCAGATACCGACTCGATGGCACCTAACAACAACAACAAAACATATGGAATACATCTAGGCAGTGCTTACAGGGGAAATTATAGGTGCAAACACCTGAAAATAAAGAAGACCTTAAATAAATTACTTTCCCCCTTAACATACCTGAAATAGAAGAGCAAAGTAATCCCAAAGCAAGCTGAAGGAAGTAAATAATAAAGATTAGAGTGGAAATAAATGAAATAGAGAATAGAAAAATAGTACAATCAATAAAACTAAAGATTGGTTCTTTAAAAACACCAAACAAATTGGCAAACCTTGACTTAGACTGATCAAGGAAAAAAGAAGACTCAAATTACTAAAATCAGAATGGAAAAAGAGACATTATTATCAACCTTAAAGAAACAAAAAAGATCATAAGGTAACACTATGAACAACTGCAATGCTAACAAATTAGATAATATCCATGAAATGTATGCATTCCTAAAAAGACACAAAAATCTGAATATACCTATCACAAGTAAAGAAGTTGAGCTGTTAATTTAAAAAAATCTCACCAAAAAACCTAAGCTCAGATGGTAATGCTGGTGAATTCTATCAATCACTTAGAAGAAAAACTGACATTAATCCTGCACAGACTCTTCACCGACAAAACGGAGAAAGGAACATTTCCCAACTCACTCTATGAGCCAAACTCAGATTGAGGATATCAACAAAAGAAAACTCTAATCCAATGGTCAATATCTCTTATGAATATGAGTGCAAAAATCTTCAATGAAATGCTAGCAAACTAAATCCAATTATACACACACGTACATGTACACACATATGTGTACATATAAAAATTCCACAATATGACCAAATAGAATTTATCCCAAGAATGCAAGGGTGGTTCAATATATGAAAATTAATATAGCAAACCATATTAACAGAATAAAGGACAAAACTCACATGATTGTCTCAACAAGTACAGTATTTTAAGTGTAAAGTTTATGCTCCAAAAACTATAAAAAATTGTTGAAAAAAATTATTAAAAAGAAATAAATGAATGGAAAGATATTTTGTTTTCATTTCAAGAGTTCATGTTGTTAAGATGCCAATGCTTTGCAAATTGATTTACAGATTTAGTGCAATTTCTATAAAAACTTAAATTGCTTTTTTTTTTTTTTTTTTTTTTTGCAGAAATTGAGAGTTTGATACTGAGATTCATATGGGAGTGCAAGAGGCTCAGAAGAGCAGAATAGAAGTAATCACACTTCCCAACTTCAAGACTTACTATAAAAATATGGTAAGTCATACAGTATGGTACTTGCATAAAGATAGACATAGTGAGTGGTTAGGGAGTTAAGAAATAATTAAGAATGAAGAAATAAACTCTCACATTTATAGTCATTTGATTTTTGACAAGAATGCCAAGACCGTTCATCAGAGAAAGAATATTTTGTTCAACAGATTCTGCTGGATCTCTTGGCTATCCAAATGAAAAACAATGAAGTTGAACCCCTATCTCATACCATATGTAAAAATCAATTCAAATGAATTATAAGTCTAAGTGTAGGTGCTAAACTATAATACTTTGAAGAGAACATCACAGTAAAGCTTCAGGACCTTGAAGTAGGCAATGGTTCCTTAGATATGACACCAAAAGCATAAGAAACAAAAGAAAATACAGAAAAAATCAATTTTGCCAAAATTAGAAACATTTGTGCTGCAAAGGATTTGTTATTGTTAAGTGCCATTGAGTCAGTCTAACTCAAAGTGACCCTCATAGAGTTTTCAATGGCTGATTGTCTTGGGATTGTTTTGGGGACTGGGCTGCCATGTCCTCCCATTTTTGCAGAGTTGGAGATCAAACCCAGGGCCTCAGAGAGTGCAAAGTGGCACTCTACCATACCATTAATAATATTAATAGACAACTCTACATCATTAGGAGAAAATATTGCAAATCATATATCTGATAAGGAACTTGCATCTAGAATAGAAAGAACCTTTCATCCTCATCAATAAAAATACAATGATCCTAATTTAAAAAGGAGCAAAAGATTTGAACAGACGTTCCTTCAAAAATGGCCTGTAAGAACATGATGAGTTGCTAAACAACATTAGTGATGGGAAAATGGAAACCAAAACCACAATACATAATACACATTTTGTTGTTGGGTGCCATCAAGTTGGATCATAATGACTCTAGGTACAACAAAACGAAACACCACCCAACCCTGTGCCATGGACCTGATCTTTTTATGTTTGAGTCTGATGTTGCAGCCAATATGTTTCTTTTCATTTTGAGTCATTGCAACATCAGCAAAAGGAGGTCCTAGGGGTTTTATTCCATTCTTGTCATTAAGGTTGACTCTACCTTGAGGGATCAACTCCTCCCCAGCCGTTTCTTGAATGCCTTGCGTTAGGATGGCTAAAATCAAAATCAAAAGACAGACAATAACAAATGGTGACAAGGATGAGAAGAAAGTGGAATTCCTATAAATTGCTAGTGGGAAATTAAAATGAAGCACTTACTTTAGGAAACATTTTAGCAGTTCTCAATTATTAAATACAGAGTTAAGATATGACACATGGATTCCACTCATAAGGAAATACCTAAGAGAATTGAAAACATATGTTCACCCAAAAATTTGTACATGAATGCTCATACCAGAGTTATTTATGAGAGCAAAAAGTAGAAATAACTCAAATGGGCATCACCTGGTGAATGGATAAACAAAATGTGATACATTTTTGTAATGCACTAGTATTTAGCAAGAAAGAGGAATGACATACTGACATAGGTTACAACATGGATAAACCTTGAAAACATTATGTTAAGTGAAAGCTGCCACCAGAAGCCTCATATTGTTTTATTCCATTAATATGAAATGTCTGGAAGCAGTCAAGCCATAGAGACCCTTGCCAGAGGCTGGGGTGAGGTTGGAATAGGAAGTGGCTGCTAATGGGTTTGAGGGATTCTTTTTGGAGGGTGATGAAAATGCTCTGAAATGAGGAGTGGTAACGGGTGCACAATTCTGTGGCTATTCTAACGACCACTAAGTTTAGGAAACATTTTAGCAGTTCTCAATTAAAAATTAAAACACATGAAAAATCTGATTTTTGTGGCATATGAATTTTATTTCAAGAAAACTGTATTTTTATGGGATAGGGCAAGAGAAGAACCAAGACTGTCCCGAGGATTTAGGGTCCAAGCCAAAAACTGAGACAGAGAACGTGGCAGGTAAGAGTATCAAAAGACTGGGAGCTCAGCTGTGGATTTGTTGGATAGAGTCGTCTTAAGTTCAGGGGAGAAGTCAGGGCTAGAGACATAAATTTGGGAGTTATTAGCATTTAGATGGAATTTTAAGGCATCAACCAGTTGAGATTGCGAAGGCAGAGAGAATAAACACAGAGGGGAAGAAAATCCTCAAATACTGAGTTCTGGGCTAAATTCAACATGGCTCCTGTATAAAGAGCATGGAATTCATCTTATGGTGAGGATAAGGATATTGTATATAATACTAAGTGCCAAGGCCACAGTCCATGATACAGGCCAAGCCCAAACCCAATTAAGCTCTCTGAGCAAACTTGATTAAAATAGTAAGGTTTATGAACTTTGGTTTTTGATTTATTTTGAAAATCAAATTCATCCAAAGACATCATCCAAAGTTACGGAGTTGGTGGCTTCATATGTTTAGTGAGGTTTTATTTTTTTTCAAAACTTAAAATCAACTTCATCCAAAGACATCATGCACAGTTACAAAGTTGGAGGCTTTGTATGTTTAATGAGCTTCGACTTAACGGTACCTTATAACAACAACAAAAATTTTCTTTTCAAAACTTGCAGCCTTCAGATAATCATAACTCTGTATGTAGGGACACATCTTCTATCTTATTTTCTTTTCCCAGTCCTCTCCATTTTCTTCTAATCTAAACTCATGATTACAAGATTAGCATCTTGCCTGTGATGATTCAGGCATATTGAATAGCTTCCCAATGTGTATTTAAAACATATTGAAATCCTATCTTGGAAATTTGGCATGTAAGTTATTTCAGGATATATTATTCCTATCAAATAAAAACTAATCAACTAGGAGCCAAACAGCTAGATTTCTAGCATGCCTGATCAAATAGTCTTCATTCTTTGAATTGATTTTTCAGCCCAAATATTTTACTCCTGTAAATCATGGAGACACACAAAACATTTCGGGAGTCTGCTTGTTTCTGGTATTCTCTGACAGAAAGTAAAGTGACAATTCATATTTCCTTTTTTTCCTTGTGATTTTCTGTAAATTTAACATTGCAAACCACAATGAGGGCTATTTTGTGTCGGCTAGAATTAGGATGCAAAGAAAGTCATTTCTTGTAAGGAAGGTTGCATGGTGTACTAGTTAGCAAAAGGCTTCCCACTGTTTGCACTGTCTACTATAACAGTCCAATGCCAGTGGTTCTGCAAGTGGGCACTGTTTCTCCCATTGAGGGGCTAGGCTTTCTGTAGCTGGGCGTCCCACCCACTTTAGGTTCTCAGAGTCCTCTTCACTCACATGCCAGTGGGGTGAGAATAAAGGTGCCCTGCCTCTTTAAAATCCCACCAAATCCACTACTAAGTTCATAACCACCCTGGGAGAATGGGAACCTTGGAAATGCCTCAGTGTAGTGGACACTACCCATAACAACTTCATCTATGGAAAAAGAAATGTGGATTTGGGGAGGCAGGTCAGAAATCTTTGGTGACTTACAACTTTGAATTTAAACTATGAAACCACCACAAGGCAGGTGATCTCGGGTGAATTATACAGTCCTTCTGAAGTAAGTGACTTAGTTCTTTTGGGCCCTGGATTGCTCTTCTCCAAATTAGGAGAAATACTCACCTTATATGGTATCTGTGCTTACAGGCAACATAGGCCAGGCACAGTGGTGCATGCCTCTGATCCCAGGGACTTGGGATACTGAGGCAGGAGGATTGCATGTTTGAGGCCAGAAGCAGCCTGTGTAATTTGGCAAGGGCCTCTTTCAAAATAAGAAAGAGGCCAGAGGTGCATCTCAGTGATAGAGCACTTGTCTAGTGTACGTAAGTCCCTGGGTTCAACACCTCTCCCAGTACTGCAAAATAGATAGATGATAGATAGATAGATAGATAGATAGATAGATAGATAGATAGATAGATAGATAGAAGATAGATAGATAGATAGATAGATAGATAGATAGATAGATAGATAAAGGCAGTGTAAAGCCATGCTCACTAAAGAGTGGTTTTACCAGGTGAGACGTTTTTAGCCTGAGAGACACAAATCTAACTCAAATAGGCTTTAAAGGGAAGATTTGATGGCCATTGAGATTTGCTCATTGGACAGATGGCCCCATGGGCAGCTGGGTAGAGATGTTTCTTTGCCTGGGCTTCTCACTTCTGCTCATTGGGACATTTTGGCCTTGTTGGCTCCAACTGCCTCAAAATGATAGGGACCATCGATGCCCACAACTCAAACTTGCATCTCAACTCCAGCTTCACTACCAATGCCAGCAAGAAAAATCTGAGAGGACTCAGATTGGACAGGTGTCTCTCACGTACAGTCCCAGAGGCAAATCTCTAGACAGAAAAAAAGAAGAATGCACATACATAAGTCAGTGATACCCAATTTATAGTGGCTATTTTTACTTGAGGGATTTAATGCCAACTTGAAGAATCCATCTCAGCCTCAGTGTGAAGAGTATCTCCTCACCTTTCCCTTCTTGGACCTTGGCAGGCACCCCATGTGAGATGAATTTTCTAAGGCTCCAGAATTTGCTGTGCCTTCTGCCCCTCATCCAAACCCTTTTTTCTGAGGAGCCAGATTTGTTAGTTTCTTTCCTATTACTATAACAAAGTACTTATAACCAGGTAATTTATAAAGAATAGGAGGTTTATTTAGCTTGTGCTTCTAAGGCTGGAAGGCCAATATAATGGCAGTAGCATCTGCCAAGAGCCTTCATGCTACATCATGAAATAGCAGAGGGCATCCTATGGAAAGATAGAGCAAGTGTGCTAGTTTAGGCCTTCCTTCCTCTTTCTACAAGTCACTAATGTCATCATGCAGACCCTACTCTCGTGCCTCAACTAATCCTAATTACCTACCTTCAAATCCCACTAACATGAATTTAGGGATTACATTTGCAATAGGAACTTTTGGGGATACATTCAAACCATAGCATCTTATGTCACGGAGTAAGATGAAATCAACAGATAAATGGATTTCTATGGAGGTGTAAGTGACTGCCAACAGCTGTGTGTTACTTTTTTGTCCAGGGAAATGAGCATTTTCCAACAAATCAACATTATAGGAAGGAGAGGGCACCCCCTTGAGCCAGCTATCCTCAGAGTTGCCTTTTCTATGGGATTACTTCCTTTGATCAGTACTGTGACCTCTTAGGAGGTGCAGCTCTGCACAGATGAAACAACAGGGTGGAACTTTCATAATCAATTTTCTAACTTCTGGGGAGAAATAATGGGAAATAAACACAGAATACAAATTCAGCAAATTAGTGTCTGGTTTAAGAGGTAAAGACCTCAAATCTTACCATAGCTAATGTTCTTTACGGAGCCTTCAAAGAGTAGAAAAAGACTCATCTGTCATGGTTTGAATATAAAACATTCTCTAAAGGTCATGTGCTTTAATATTCAGTCCCAAGATGGTGGCACTTTTTATGGAAGCTGTGGAAACTTGGGGAGGTAGGATCTAAAATGAGCCACTAGAGGTGAGCCTTTGGAGGTTTTTACCAGGACCATGGTTCTAGTAAGCTCTCTCTACCACCTGATTGCCATGACATGAGGTTGTCTTCTCTGGGCCCTGCCACTTGCTGCCATTTTCCCCACCACCATTATGGACAGACCCTGTAATGGTGAGCCCCCCAATAAATCATCTCTTCCCCATAAGTTTGTTTTGGTTGGTTTCTCTGTCACTGTGATGTACCACCTGACTAATACATTGTCTAAGCACATTCTGCTGGCTCTCATCCCTCCATTTACCTGTGCTGCTCTGGAGGGAGACAGGTCTGAGGCTGACTCCTGGCTTAAATATTTACCAGCCTGCAAACATGGGTGATTTACTTAACCTCACTGGGACTTAGGGGATAATGCCTGCCTCCTGAAGTTGTTTTAAGAGAGCATGAATATGCTATGTTGTTGTTGTTGTTGTTGTTGTTGTTGTTGTTGTTGTTGTTAGGTGCCGACGAGTCGGTATCCAACTCATAGCGATCCTCTGTACAACAGTGGAAACACTATTGTCAGTGCTTCTCTGCTGTGCATAGGGTTTTCAATGGCAGATTGATTTCTTGGGAATGGATTGTGAGGTCCTTCTCCTAAGCCTACAGCACCTGGTGTTCCCAGGAAGTCTCCCATCCAAGTACTAACCAGGCCCGATCCTGCTTAGCTTCTGAAATCTGATGGGATCAGATGCCACAGTGGCATGGCTGTAGGTTGAATTTGCTAGAGCTGTGCTACAGTTTGGTCCAATTGTCTGTGTAGTAAAGGTTTGATCACTAGCATAGCACTGTGGGGAGGTGGTAGAAGCTTTAAGGGGTGGGGCCTAGGAGAGGTCTTAAGGTTGGTAGGAGCATGGCCTTGATGGGGATTGTGAGACCCTGACTTCCTCTTTGCTCCCTCTGTTATGAGGTGAGTAGTTTTGTTCTTTCACACTCATGCCATGAAGTGCCACCTTGCCACTGGCCCAAAAGCAACAGGGTCAAGTGACGATAGACTGGAACCTCTCAAATTATGAATCAAAATAAACTTGTTCTATTTATAAGTTGCCTGCAGCAATTCCACTGTTGTGTCCTATCCTGTCAGATCTCTGAAATTGAGCAGTGTTGGGCCTGGTTAGTACTTGGAGGGAAGACTGCCTAGGAACACAAGGTGTTGTAAGCTTGGGAAAAGGACCCTGAAACCCACTCCCAAAAAACAATCAGCCACTGAAAACCCTATGAGTAGCAGAGAAACACTGACAATACTGTTTTGCCTGCTGTACATAGGGTCACTATAAGTCAGAGACCAACTCGACGGCACCTAACAACAATAGTAATAACAACAACAACAACAACAATTTGATTTTTCAGGTGTCTATAATGTTGGGAAGCTGGCTAACATGGGCCAACAACAAAGTCCTGGAGGCTGGGCAGCTTAAACAACAGATATGCATTGTCTCACAATTCTGGAGGCTAGATGTCTTGGATTGAGGTATCAGCAGGGTTGGTTCTTTTGGAAGGCTCTGAGAGAGTTGGTGCCAGGTCTCTTGCCTAGTAGTGCACTGGTAATCTTGGCATCCTTTGGTGTTAAGGTATTGCTCTGATCTCTGTCATCCCCTTCTCATGATATCCTCCCCCCATATGCGTCTGTCTCCAACTTCCCCTTCTTACAAAGGCACCAGTCACATTGGATTAGGGCTCAGGCTGCTCCAGTATGAACTCATCCTAATTAATTATATCTGTGATGACCCTACTTCCAAATAAGGCCTCATACTTGGATTACTCAACATATGAATTGCCGGGGTTGGGGAGGTGACAGAATTCAACTCAACTGAGTGAACGCAACAACGATGTCAAGCAGTCAGCATAACGTCTCGTACATGTCGGCTCACTGAACACCCACTGCCTTCATGATGACTATGATCGTTCCAGTTTTATACTTGGCCCATCAGCTCTGCCACATCTCTTGAACCCTCACCATGTCAGAGTACACTAACATAACACAAAAGCCATGGTATGATTTACATACTATGCATAATGAATGATTGATAACAATATTATTATTCTAACTATTTTATAACAATATCATGTTTTAGTCACTATTCTAAGAACTCTGGGTTTCTTATTATTAATTTTTAAAATGTATTTATACAACTTTATGAGGTAGGCATTAATATTATTCTCTGCATTTTACCGATGAGGAAACTGAGGGAAAGTAAGGATAGGAACTTGCCCAGGGTCACCTAGCTATTAGATGGTGGCACTGGGTTTCTGACCCAGGACGGTGGGCTCTGGAATTCAATGTCCTCAACCGACAGCCACCCTGAAGTCTGTTCCCTATGTCCTCCAAATATCTGTCCAGTGACTGGTATGGAGGACCTGTATTAAGAAGTGGGAATATATCTAGGGGACAAAGTTAGCTCCATGCCACAAATAAGACCTTTAGTGTCAGCTCCACTGTGAAAGCTGGGTCCATGGAAAAGAGTAATGGGTCATTTCCTTGGGGGTTAGGGGAGAGTGAATCCCAGAGAGGTATGGCCACAGGTGTTCCCTCTCTTTGGGATCCTTCAGTATGGCCAAAGTGACAGAACCGTTCTACTCACTATCTCCTCCTTCACAACAACAAAGGAAAAGGGGCCCCTTGTGTGGGGCAGTGTTTAAACTGGATGAAGCCAAACTACACCCCACAACAGACAGCATCTGAGAAGACACAGAACAGCAGGCTGTTCAAGACTTTGGATTAATTTTCCCCATTTCCTGCTCAGATCTGGGATCTGGAGACCCATAGCTGCTTGTTTACAACCTCCTTCAAAGCTAGTGGCATTAAGGGGGAGCTCATGCCTGCACCTTTCTCCCTGGCTGCTGAGCCCTGTGCATGACCACTAACACTGTGGCTGTCTTGCCCTGAGGCTCTCTGTCTTCTGGGTTCCACAAGCTCAGTGCTCTCAAGGGTTCTGTCGAGCCCAGCGCAACCACAGTCAGCGTTCTCCTCAAGCTTGTGTGGCTCAGAGCTCTGGGGCTCAGGAACTGCAGGCCCTGGGTCCTGACTTGCAGTGAGGTCCTTAACATTTTCCATCAGGCGCTCCAGCACCCATACCACTGTGGTGTCTGATCCTGTCATATCTCAGAAGCTAAGCAGGGTCGGGCCTGGTTAGTACTTGAATGGGACACCGCCTGGGAACACCAGGTGCTGTAGGTTTGGGAGAAGGACCGGCAACCCACTCCCAAAAATCAATCCACCATTGAAAACTCTATGAATAGCAGAGAAACACTGGTGATAAAAGTTTTGCCTATCGTACACAGGGTTGCTATGAGTCAGACACCAACTCGAGATGGCACCTAACAACTCCAGTAGCACTGGACTAGCCTCTATTATCCATAAGTCTATAACCTACCTCTCAGGCTGATCCCACCTGCCAGCCTTACCCTTCTAGTAAATTGTTCATAAATTCAATATATGGGGGTTACTTATTCAGTCCAAAGCTAGGCAGAGATCACCCTGTTGGACATGGTCTACCCACTGGTACCCCATGTCTCAGACTCCCATCCATAAAGCAGGACAGCCACACAGGGTCAGCACATCCCCGAGGGTTGAGATGGAGCTGTGTAGAGGGCCCCAAGCAGGCTTCTCCTGCCCAGGACTTTGGGTGTCCAAAAGCTTCAATGCCTTGATTCTCCTGTACCTGAGCACATTTCAGGATCCTCAGCAGTCCTTTGCCAGTCCACATCACCATTACTTCCTTGGCAAGGGAAATGGGTGCCTACCTGACCCCCTTCAGCGCGGGCAGAGGCCACTTAGCTCCAGGTGCCTGTCTCTGCCCTGTGTAGACTGAGGCTGTGTAGTCTTACGGAAGAGTTTCAAGTTTGGCCTCCCATACTCAGAAGTCATCTAGTCCAGCAGGCCCCAACCGGCAGGGACTGGTTTCATGGAAGATAATTTTTGCAAGGAGGGGGGAATGGGACTGAGGGTGATCCAAGTACATTACATTAATGGTGTAAATACAGACGAAGCTTTGTTGTTGGCCTGCTGCTCACATTGGGACGAGGCTGGGGACCCCTATCTGGTCCAGCGTAAAGATTTACAGATGAGAAGGCAGGAGCCCAGAGCAGAGAAAACAGAGAAGCCACTGCTCCAGGGAAGATGAGGCAGAGCCGGGATGGACCTCTTGCCTTCGGGTGGCCGCTCCTCCACCCTCCCCTGCACCTGTCCCTGCTGAGATGTCGGAGCCCTTGGAGGTTATGTCAAAGGAGAGAAGGAGCCTTATGTGAAATAAAAATAAAATGATCCGGCAATGGGAGGCACTGCCTGGTCACCCTTCTCCAGAGTCTGCCAAGATGGGTCCTTCAGATGGTCTAAGAGGCCGAGGGACCTTGGGGTAAGTCATGCCTTCTCTCAGGCATTTTGGGGAGCAACACTCACCTGCGTGGCCAGCCCTGGAAGCTGGGCGCATGGCCTGGGCTTTGAGACCCACAAGCCCTCCTCCTTCCAAAAGCAGAGACGTGATTACAGCCAGGCCGGTGGTGCAGGTGTGGGCCACTCCTGGTCCCCCAATTGTCCTCCCTTGCTGCAGTGACACAAACACATGGCTTGTCCCACGTCAGCAGCTTTTCACTGCAGTGTTCAGCAATGCTATGAATCTAAAGTCAGCCTGTCTGACCCAAGAAGAGGTGACCCAAGAAGAGGACACAGAGAAGCTTTTAGAGTGAACCTCATCTGCATATTTCAGACTCTATCCATCCCGTGATGGTGACTGATTTCTTGAGTTCCTCAAATTGTGGCATATGGCTTCATGAATGCTTTCTCTTGATTTGTGAGTATAGGCATCAGAGAAGCCTGAAATACAATTAATGTACTCAGAGATGGAATCGCATGTCAAACATTAACTTTATGGAAAAGCAATCACACTTGACAGCATCAGAACTCCATGGAGAAGTTCAGCATGTCTGGCCCCAGCCAGTGGCTGTGCAGCCCCTTCCTAACCCGCTCACTGAGGCTGTGCAGAGGGCTTATGTGATTCGGGAGATCTCCAGCCCGGGCAGCACCACTGCCTAATGCTCGTTACCTCCAGGCTTGGAAGCAATCTCAGGCTCTTCACTCAAGATGCCAAAACAACTTACTGAAACGGAAGCTCGCGTCAATCAAACTGCTGTTTGTTCTACATGATAGCTTTGCGCAGAACAAACAGCCCGCTTGATTGATTTCTTTTGGAGTGAGTGACTGAAATTCCTCTTCGTGACAAATACAGCCTCAATCTCCAGTGCCAACACTTAGGTGCTGGATCATGTCCCCCCATCCCTGCTGTCACTCAGGAGCTGTGTGACCTGGATCTGGTTACTTATCCTCATCTGTAAACTGGCAGCTTGGCTCTGTCTTACCAAGGTTGGGAAAGGGAAGTGAGGCTGGCTGCCAGGCCCAGCACTTTCTCTTTGGCCCTAGGCTGCCCTAAGGCCTTCCTGCCCACCCAGACCCTGCCTTCACTTCCCAAAGCCTGAGGACCATTCATGGGAAAGTTCAGAGCATCCTTTTGTCAAGACTTGCTCTTCCTTGGAGAGGTTCCTGGGCCCCAGGTCTGAGGTTTCAGATCAGAGGGAGGCTCAACTGTTCTACAGTGGCCAAGCCTGGGGCTATGCTGTTGTTGTTGTTAAGTGCCATCGAGTCAGTATCAAGTCAATATCTGACTCACAGAGACCCTACATACAACAAGAGAAACAGTATTGTCAGTGCTTCTCTGCTGTTCATAGGGTTTTCAATGGTGGATTGATTTTTTGAGAGTGGGTTGTGGGGTCCTTCTCTCAAGACAACAGCACCTGGTGTTCCCAGGCAGTCTCCCATCCAAGTACTAACCAGGCCTGACCCCACTTAGCTTCCAAGATCTGATGGGATCCAACACCACGGTGCTGGCTGGGTCTATGCAGCAGAGGGAAAAGAAAGCAAGAGAGTGATGACAGAGCAATGACATGTAGAACTGACATTCTCTATTAGGCATCCATGCGTGCCAAGATCCTCCAGACATTTATATCCATTTCAGCCCACTTATCCCTCACAAAATTTCTATCAGGGATTCCATTCTGCCGATGAAGAAGTCAGTAAGAAGGGTTAGGTTGCCTGACCCCATGAGCTGTCGGCCTCGTGATGCCCGTCCAGAGTGGCTCACAAGGCAAGGCTCTGATTGCTCAGATGTGCCCTTCACCTCCGGGCACCCATAGGAGCCACACCCACTGTAGGGCTTGCTGGGATCTGCCTGACCTTGCCCCTGCTGTAAGAGAGAAGTGCGCCTTTGGGGCACAAAGGCCTCAGAGAAGGCAATCCATCTGTGTTTGTTTGGGGGAAGATCTAAATTACTAGTGAAGAAGATCCATTCTGGGCTCACACAATCACCCTCTTGCTGCCCTAAAGAGGAAATGTACAGCCAGGCTTGGTGATGCACCCCTGTCGCTCATCCTAGCACTAAAGGGGCTGAGCCAGGAAGGTAGAGGCCAGCCTGGGCCAGCTAACAAGACCCTGTCACTAAGTTAAAAAAGAAAAGTGTGCTTCCTGTTGAACAGCTACTGTGCCTTATCACATGCCGATTATATATGTGATGTTATGTGCTAATGCCATTATATATTTATTCACTTAATCCTCACTACAAGGCTTTAAAATAGGTATTATTTATTACCTATATTATGGTTTGAATGTAAAACAGCCCCAGGGCTCATGTTTGAACACTTGCTCCCCAGTGGATAGCGCTGTTTTGGGAAGGAGTGGATCTTCAGGAGGTAGATGGTAGCTGGTGGAAGCAAGTCACTGGGGGCGGGTCCTAAAGGTCACACAGACCCCAGCTCCAGCTTGACTCTCTGCTCCTGTTCTGTATGTGGGGCGTGAGCCTCTACCACGTGCTCCTGCCGCTGCTCTGCCATGTCTCCCTGCCACAGTGGACTCACGCTTTGGAACTCTAAGCCCAAGTACATCTTTCCTTCCTTAAATTGTTCTGCCAGACATTTTGTCACAGTGACACAGAAAGCTAATGAATACACCCTAATTTACAGACAGCAAATTTGGAGTTTTGAGAAGTTATGTATTTACCCAGGGTCCCAGACCCATCATTTGACCTTGTAGGCCATCCTCACAGCCAGTCTGTGGTGCAGCCCCAGATGCTCCCTCCTGGTTATCTATGTCATGAAGTCAGCTCAGATTGTCACTGTCTCTATTCTTCATGAGCCAGGTCTGCCCCAAAGCCTGACCTGGAGCTTTCCCACCAAGAGCCCTTGATATGCTATGGGTACAACCCTGCTTTCAGAGATGTGGTCAACTACTCTGAAGCATCTGTAAATATCCCTTCCTGCTCTGTTGGCAGTGAGCTCTCTGTGAGTGTGGGCCTCGCTGCTCCATTCTCTCCTTAGTGCTGAGCAGTGTGTTCTGGGGACATTCTGTCCCTTGAAGTAATTGATGGGAGTCCATTCCACTCTGTGAACGACCTTGCATTGTCTGGACATGATGCTATGAAAGTCAGATGGAAGAGCTTACAGTTTCTCCAGTGGCTTGAAGTATGAGCTATTTGGAAAGATTGTCAGGGAGTATTATTTCATTGAGATTCCCTTGTATGGTTTAAAGCAATTACTGTCCCTCTATTACGTTGTAACTCTAATTGATGTTCGAGGGGCAGAAACTTCCATGTACATATTCTCGAACACAGGGTTTTGTGAGGACTGTGATGTTCTAAAATCTCCTAATAATACAGCTAGTCATCACTCAACAAAGTGGTATGTTCTGAAAAATGGATTGTTGGCTATTTTGTTATGTTGTTGCCAGATGCCATGAAGTCATGTTAAACTCATAGCGACTCTCATCGGGTTTTCAATGGCTGATTGTGTTAGCATTACTCCTGGAGTGTATTGTTACATCCTTCTCCCATTTTTGCAGAGCTTGGTTTATTTTATAAAAGTAAATTTTTACTAAAAGAGCTTAAAACTATAAATAGTATTAAAATCATAAAATTTAATATCAAAATGTTATTTAATTTCACTTAATTTTTTAAAATAAATATTTTAATTTAATTTTTATTTAATTTGGGGTATGGTTGCATTTTAACATGTTTGATTGGAGGATGTCTTCAAAAGGAAGAACAACTCGTGCCCACAGAATTCTTTTTTTTTTTTTTTTTTTTTTTTTTTTGGTGGAACTGAGGGTTGGACCCAGGGCCTCGAGCCACCTGCATGCTCTGCAAGTGCTGGACCATTGAGCTGCACCCCCAGCCCATTTTTTACTTTTTTGAGACAGGGTCTCACTTAGTTATGCAGACTGCCTCTGGTCTCGAACTTGCGATCCTCCTGCCTCTGCCTCCCGAGCCACTGGGATTACAGGCGTGCGCCATTGCGCCCAGCCCGGGCCCATGGAATTCTTAAAGGAGCTTGCTATGTTATGAAATTCTCCCTACAAAGAGCAAGTAAGACATACTTGAAAAAATATAAATAGCATCTTAGATTTTTCTTAATTCTATGAATAGAACCCTGAACATTTTAAAAGAGATTTTCATGGTTCAGTTCAGTCTCTTCCAATCCAGATGGCTTTCTTTGGGGATTTTTTTCCCCATTAAGGGTGCTCTGAGCCTCAAAAGGCAGGTAGAGAAGGAGGACGCCTCCCTCAGTATGGACCTGGACTCACTGTTCCTCTCTTACTATCTTTATTTCATTCCTCAAAGAGTCTCACTACTAGCCAATAGGCACTTAATTCAAATATGGTCCTCAAGCCCGTTACAAATCACTGCAGGTTGTGCTGAAACCACTACCATGGAGCCCAGTCATGGGAAGAGTCTATTGTGGTATTAACAGATGGATGTGGCTGACCTTGCAAGAGGACAGAGGGAAAGAAGCAAAGGGTGTGCCACTGAAAATCTGTTCTCAAGGATTTGAAATGCACAGCAGTGAGAAGGAGATGCCTTCTGGCTTCTGGTTTGGCAACCTGGAACTTTCAAGTTCATGGAGCTTCCTCTGTTACAAAGCAGCGGATTCCAAGAAGCATTCAATAGATCTGAGAAAGGATGTTGCCACTAGTGATTTCTCCTTCCATATTGTCCCTGCCTAGTCAGAGGACTTGGGGAGCAAGATCCAAAAAGCCTATGCCAAAGGAAGCCTTTCCTGGGGTGGACACTGACCTCCACCAGTCAAGAAAGATGCTGCTTGGCTCCCTAGAAGAAGATTCTCATTCACAGATGGAGGGGCTAAACAAAAGTAACTGCAAGATTGGAATTATCTGGGCTGAGTGACATCTTAAGGCTGAGTTTAGGATATATATACACCTAATCCCCCACAATGGGAGAAGGACCTGGCAATCCACTCCCAAGGCAATCCCAAAACAGTCAGCCATTGAAAACCCTATGAGGGTCTCTATGAGTTGGATACCAACTCAACAGCACCTAACAACAACAACAACAATCCCCCACATGTCTGTGAGCTTCTTGTACTCTGGGGACTTGTGTGTTGCTGTGATGCTAAAAGCTATCAGCAGAGCCAACCATGGTGGACAGATTTCAGCTTAGCTTCCAGACTAAGGTAGACTTAGGAAAAGGACCCAGCAGCCCACTCCCAAAACAATTACCCATGGAAAGCCCTAGGAGTAGTAAAGAATTATGTTGTTGTTGTTAGGTGCCGTCGAGTCAGTATCCAACTCATAGCGACCCTCATAGGGTTTTCAATGGCTGTTTCGGGATTGCCTTGGGAGTGGGTTGCCAGGTCCTTCTCCCATTTTTGTGGTGCTGGGAATTGAACTTGGGACCTCAGAGACTGCAGCGCAGCACTCTACCAACTGAGCTAAATCCCAGCCCGCAAAGAATTATAGTGCTGGAAAATGTACTCCCCAGGATGAAAGGCATTCACGAAACAACTAGGGAAGAGTTGCCTCCTCACAAGTAGAGTCAACCTTAATGATGAGAATGGAGTAAAGCCCCTGGGACCTCCTTTTACTGATGTGGCACAGCTCAAAATGAGAAGAAACATAGTGGTTGCAACAACGGCTCACATATAAAATATAGTGTGCCTGGCACAGAATCTGGGAGTGTTTCATTCTGTTGTACATAGGGGTGCTATGAGTCAGATCTGACTTGATGGTATCTAACAACAAGCCACCAAAAACAAACAAAAAACAAACAAAAAGACCCAGTAATCTTTCTCATTCACCTTTGCCCTGAAGATGAATAAATTCTGCTGCTTTAAAATCTATCCACACCTATTTTTTCTGAGGCAGGGTGGTCAGTGTTATAGCCAATGCATTCTAAATCATGTAATTTTCTCACTGAGTGTTAAGGGCTGACTTGTATATCCCCAAACTCAGCTGTAACTCCCATACCACAGAATGTGACTGTATTTGGAGATATGACCTTTTCTTTCCTTCTTTCTTTCTTTCTTTCATTTTTTTAAGCTGATACATAAAGACATAAAAATTGGCTGGGGAGGCAGATGGAAGAGCTTACAGTTTCTCCAGTGGTTTGAAGTATGAGCTATCTGGAAGGATTGTCAGGGAGTCTTATTTCATTGAGGTTCTCTTGTATGGTGTAAAGCAATTACTGTCCCTCTACTACATTGTAACTCTAATTGTAAAACATTGGCTGGTAGGGTGCTTGCCTAGTATTCTCAAGGCCCTGAGTTTCTTCCCTACCACCTAAAGAAAACAAACAAAAAAAACTAAAAAGGAGCCAGGCCTGATGGTGCATGCCTGTAATCCCAGCACACGGGAGGCTAAGGCAGGAGGATCAGAGATTTGAGGCCAGCCTGGGCTGTAGAACAAGACCTTGTCAAAAAAAAAAAAAAAGCAAAATACAAATAAACAGACACCAATAAAATTGTGTATAGCAAGGGATACCACGTCATATTTTAATACATATAAACATGGTGTGATAATTAAATCATGTTAAACATACCTAACTCTTCAAAGTTGTATTATTTCTTTCTGGTGAAAATTTGCAAAATCTTTTCTTCTAACTGTTTGAAATGTACAGTACATTATTGTCATCTATAGTTACCTTGGGGCTGGGCTTTAGCTCAGTGGGTAGAGTGCTGTGCTGCAGTCTCTGAAGCCCTGAGTTCAATTCCCAGCACTGCAAAATGGGAGAAGGACGTGGCAACCCACTCCCAAGGCAATCCCAAAACAGTCAGCCATTGAAAACCCTATGAGGGTTGCTATGAGTCAGACTCGACTCGATGGCACACAACAACAACAACAACAACATAGTTACCTTACTATGCAGCACATCAGAATTTCTCACTCTTATCTAACTATAAGTTAGCACCCACTGACCAACCTCTCCCCCTCTCTCCCTTTCCTCTACTCTCTCTGGTCTCTGGTCACCACCATTTTACTCTCAAGTTCTAGGAGATTTTTTTTTTTTTTTTTTGATTCCACATATGCGTGAGATCATGTGGTACTTTGTCTTTCTGTGTCTGACTTATTTCACTTAACAGAATGATCTCCAATTCCATCTATGTTGTTGCAAATGACAGAATTTCATTCTTTTTAAGGCCGAATAGTATTCCATTGTGTATATGTGCTACATTTGCTTTATTCATTGGGTAAAGAACATTTAAGTTGACTCTTTATCTTGGCTATTGTGAATAGTGCTACAATGAACATGGGAGTAAAGATGTCTTTTTTGACATTTGTTGTTGTTGTTGTTGTTGTTGTTGTTAAGTGCCATGGAGTCCATTCCAACTCATAGTGACTCTATGTACAACAGAACAAAATACTCCCAGATTCTGTGTCAGGCACACAATCTTATTTATGTTTAAGCCCACTGTTGCAGGCACTGTGTCAATCTAGTTGAGGGTCTTCCTTTTTTTCGTTGACCTGCCACTCTCCCAAACATGGTGTCCTTCTCCAGGGATTGCTCCCTCCTGACAACATATCCAAAATACATCAGATACAGTCTAGCCATCCTAGCTTACATGGAGCACTCTGGTTGCATTTCTTCTAAGCCACATCTGTTAGTTCTTTTGCAGTCTATGGTATATTCAATATGTGTCTCCAGCACCATAATTAAAACCCATCAATTCTTCTCCTGTCTCTCTTATTCAAGGTCCAGCGTTCACAACTGTATGATGCGACTGGAAATACCATGGCATGAGTTAGATGCACCCTTGTCTTCAGAGTGACATCTTTACTTTTCAACACTTTAAAGAGATCTTTTATAAGAAGTTTTCCCAGTGCAATGCATCTTTTGATCTCTTGACTGCTGCTTCAATGGATGTTGATTGCAGAACCCAGTAAAGCAAAATCTTGGACAACTGACTCCATTTTCTTAGGATATATATCCAGTAGTGGGAATACTGGATCATCTTGTAGTTCTATTTTTAATTTTCTGAGGGACCTCCATTCTATTTTCCATAATGGCTATACAATTTACATTCCTTCTGACAATGTGCAAGGGTTCCCTTTGGCAAATAGTACCTTTAAAGAAGTGATTATGTCAAAATGAGGCCATTAAGGTAGGTCCTAATTCAATCTGACTGGTATCTTTGTAAGAGGAGACTAAGACACAGAGAGAGACCAGATATGTGCATGCACAGAAGAAAGACCACGAGGGTGGGACATGGCAGGAAGATGGCCATCCACAAGCTCAGGAGAGAGGCTTCAGAAGAAACTAATCCTACTGACACCTTGACCTTGGACTTTTAGCCTACAGACTGTGAAACAACAAATTTCTGTTGTAGGAGCTACCCAGTCTGTGGTAATTAGTTATGGCAACTGTAACAAATGAATACAACTTGTACTGGAAATACAGACACTTTCAAGGTAAACTTTTGTCTTTAATATCTATGAAACCAGACTTCTAAACACAAATTCCCTCTCACTTGATAGCCAGTATCTCTAGGTCACCTTTAACTTTTTACACAGATGGTGAAAGTGTGGGACTTTGAAGCAGGAAGACAGTTGTCTGAATTTATTGGGGCTCATGGCAATGCTGGGACCTCTTGTCTAACTTTTGACTCCAGTGAAAGAAAGTACACAATTTCTCCAGCATCAACCATTCATCAAGGTGGCCTCTGCCATGTCATCTTAACAGGACACTCTATTTCATAGGTTTGTCACTGGGGGCAGAGATGGCTGTCTGAAAATATGGAGCTTCAACAATAGGCACTGCCTGCATACCCTGAAACATCGCAAGTAATGCGGGGAGACTTCTCGAGTGAGCACTACAGAATATTGATGAACAATTAAGCATTTGTAGTAAATGAAAAAAAAAATCAAAAGGGATTTTTGTTTAGAACCCTACAACTTTTTCCCTGGCATTTCATGTTACTTAATGACTTTGCACTTGTGTTTCATAGACACAATCACAAAAGTCAAAATCTAGGTTAAGAAAGTAAAAGTGAGTCTCTTGTAATGACTTTTCCTTCAAGGCTACATTCATTTGTTTGCTATGGCTGTTCTTGGTAAAAATTTCCCTGATTATGGTCTGTAAACCAACTACAAGGCAGATAAAATGCAAACATTCTCCGAACATCAGAGAGAGATAAATTAAGCTAAAGTAAAAGAGACAAAAATTATAGTCATGAATCTAAAGCTATAAGCCTGTGATTTCCAGTTCTGCCTTTGACTTCTATGTGTTCATTTGTTCATTCATTCAC
Organism: Pedetes capensis; assembly: GCA_007922755.1. Taxonomy (NCBI): domain Eukaryota; kingdom Metazoa; phylum Chordata; class Mammalia; order Rodentia; family Pedetidae; genus Pedetes; species Pedetes capensis. Next base: position 1,493 of record VMDO01005376.1, on the reverse strand, counting down.
TCAGTCAGTACCATGTACTCCTGGGTTTTCTCAGAAGAAGCAGGATCTCTTCCTGTAGCTAACCAAAGGCAGAATCAACATTGTAAGGCAACGAGGGTGGCAGCAAATCAACAATGATTCAGGACCTGAAAGATATTTGACTATGGTCTGGAAACTAGAAAGTAAATGCTGAATCTTCCCTCATCATCATTTTAGGTCAACACAGGTGAGCTGATTCAAGAGTTAATAAAGAAAAATATTTGATATAAGGTGATGATATTATCTTTCTAGAGGAGAAACAGATTGAAGTCTGTGATTGCACCTACATGGAGGTGAACCAAAAGAAGTGAGTTATATTCAGCTTGGCTATGAGAGAGATTATATTTAGCAGGGTAGATTTTTTTTTTTAATACAAAGTTTGTCCTGGAGGAAAAAACCAAAGCAGTTGTGTTAGCCAGGCTTTTGTCACTGAGATAAACAACTTGAAGGAAGAAAGATTTATTTTGGCTCAGGGTTCAGCCCATCTTTGGCCGGCCTCGCTGCTGTCAGGCCTCTGTCAAGGCAGAAACATCATGGAGGAAGGGTGTGGCAGAGGCAGCTGCTCACCTCATGGCAGTCAGGGAGCAGACAGAGACAAGAAGGGGCAGGGATAAGCTATAGGCTTCAGAGGTAACCTACTTCCTCCAACATGGCCCCACCACTTAATAGCCCTGTCAGTATGAACTCATCAATGGACTAACCCAATGATGAAGTCATTTCATGATCAAATCACCTCTCAATAACACCACCAAGTGGGGACCAAGTCCTTAACACATGAGCCTTTTGGAGGAATATTTCATATCTGAACCATAACAGTGAAGGGAATTTTCCAGAAGAAAATGGGTCAAGGCATGCCTGAGACCCTGGTTGCTTCCTGGTGTGGGTTTAGACAACCACTCTTCCAGAATTTTGGAGCAGTTTTTGTCTGCACATTTTGACAACTGTTTAGAAATAGAAATAGATAGTACTGCATCTCTTCACCAAAGGCTTTATTAAAGAATAAATGAGAGACTGAAGCAATTAGATTCAACTACCATAAGTCAAGGGGCTGGGATTTAGCTCAGTTGGTAGAGTGCTGCTCTGCAGTCTCTGAGGTCCTCGGTTTGATTCCCAGCACCACAAAAACAGGAGAAGGACGTGGCAACCCACTCCCGAGGCAATCTCGAAACAATCAGCCATTGAAAACCCTATAAAGGTCGCTATGAGTTGGACACCACTCGACAGCACCTAACAGCAACAACCATAAGTCAAAGAACAAAAATTCAGCATATTTCCTCCTGAGCATTAAAAGAGTGAAGCAATTCTTAGTCAATTTCTATTCATGTTCTGACCTCCAAGTTTCAGCCATGCTCTTAGGATCAGGTGATCCTCAGGAAAGCAGCTGCTTAGGGAGAGGCACCCTTAGACCTCAGAAATGATGGGATGCCCTATTTTTTTGTTTCCTGATCCTTTAAGCACCAGCTAAAAAAAAAAAA
>VMDO01005375.1:0-112497 GCA_007922755.1 Pedetes capensis | reverse complement strand
AATTGTGGTGCTGGAGACGTCTATTGAATATACCATGGACTGCCAAAAGAACCAACAGATCTGTCCTAGAAGAGGTACAACCAGAGTGCTCCTTGGAAGCAAAAATGGCCAAACTGCGTCTTACATATTTCGGATATGTAGTCAGGAGAGAACAATCCCTGGAGAAGGACATCATGTTTGGAAGAGTGGCAGGTCAACGCAAAAGAGGAAAACCCTCCACCAGATGGATTAACACAGTGTCTGCAACAATGGGCTTAAACATAAATAAGATGGTTTGCCTGGCACAGAATCGGCAAGTGTTTCGATCTGCTGTACGTAGGGTCGCTATGAGTCGGACTCGACTAGACGGCACCTAACAACAACAACAAGTTATAACTATTTACCATGATCAAAGTAGGCTTATCTGAGAAATGTGAGGTTGGTTTAACAGTAGAAAAATATGTTAGTGTACCTAATGATATTTATAGATTAAAGGTGAGAAAAACAAATGATAAATCAAATAGGTCCAGAAAAATTGTGCTACAGTTTAAATCTAAAATGTCCCCCAAAGGTCATGTATTTGAATGCCAAGTCCCGGAGTGGTGATGCTGTTTGTGGAGGCTGTGGAACTTTGAGAGGTGGAGCTAGATGGCTAAAGTATGTCACTGGGGTGGGGCTTTGGAGGTTTTATGTGAGCCCCCAGTTCCAATCATGCTTTCTCTCCTATCTGCCATGATGTGAGGTCCTCCACCAAAGGCTCTGCCTCCAGCTGCTCCACCACAGGTCTTACTACCAATATGGACTAAAATCCTTTAAACTGTGAATTAAAATAAATCTTTCCTCCTGTGAGTTGTTTCTGTCAGGTATTTTGCCACTATTGTACACAACTAACTGACTAACACAAAGTCTTTGATAAGATTAAAACAACAAAAATTCTCATCAATGTCAGAATGAAAGTGGACATTCTTAAACTACAAAAGGATAATGACAAAATATCTACAGCAAATACTATTCTCAATGGTGAAATACTGAGCATTTTCATTAAAAACAAGAATGAGCCAGGCACAGTGGCACATGTCTGTAATCCCAGGAACTCAATAGGCTGAGGCAGAAAGATTTTGAGTTTGAGGCCAGAGGCAGCCTTCATGATTCAGTAATACCCTGTCTCAAAATTAAAAAAAAAAAAAAATTAAAATGAGATATGGGGTTCAGCCCAGTGGTAGAACATTTGTAAAGTATGTTCAGGGCTGTGGATTCAACCCCAAGTACCACAAAAAAAAAAAAAAAAAAAAAAAAAAATTAGATACAACAACTCTTCCCAGTATCACCACTCCTAGTTAGCATTATACCAGAGATCCTGCATAACAGGGTTGTTGTTATTGTTGTTAGGTGCCGTCGAATTGGTATCTGACTCATAGAAACCCTATGTACAGCAGGCAAAACACTATTATTAGTGCTTCTCTGCTATTCATAGGGTTTTCAATGGCTGATTTTTGGGGACAGTGGGTTGCCAGGTCCTTCTCTCAAGCCTACAGCACCCAGTGTTCCCAAGTGGTCTCCTATCCAAGTACTAACCAAGTCCAACCCTGCTTAGCTTCCAAGATCTGATGGGATTGGACACCACAGTGGTACAGCTACAGGCACATAACGGTAAGATTTTTAAAAAGGGATGGGGCTCAGGGTATAGTTCAGTGGCAGGGTAGTGCCTAGCATGTGCAAGGCACTAAGTTCATCCCTAGGAAAGAAAGAGGGAAGGAGGGAAAGAAACAAAGATAGAAAGGAGAAAAGAAAGAGAGAGAGAGAGAGAGAGAGAGAGAGAGAGAGAGAGAGAGAGAGAAAGAAAGAGAGAGAGAGAAAGAGAAAGAAAGAAAAAGAGAGAGAGAGAAAGGAGGGAGGGAGGGAGGAAGCGAAGGAGGAAGGAAGGAAAGACAAAAGACAAGAAAAGAAAAGAAAAAAGAAAAGAAAAGCGCTGTGATGTATGCCTGTAATCCCAGTGACCTGGGAGGCAGAAACAGGAGAATCATGAGTTGAAGGCCAGAGGTAGCATGTGCAACTTAGTGAGACCCTGTTTCAAAATGAAAAATGAAAAAGGGGCTGGGGATGTAGTTTAGTAGTAGAATACTTGCCTAGCATGTGCAAGGCCTTGGGTTCAGCCCCTTAGTACCAAATGAATGAATAAATAAATAAATAAATAAAGCCTGATGATGATGATGGATGACAGGCTTTTTCTCAAATCCTATGAATTTACAAAAAGGTCCAATGTAATATTTAAACTTTGTACTAATACTACATATGCTTACACACACACACACACACATACACACACACATCAATTTTTGTGTAAAATGGGTATTTAGGCATGAGAATGCTCTTAAAAGACAATTACAAATTTTGATCTATGTTTTATGACTATTTTATATTATAGTTAGTAATATATTGCTAGAATTTTTGAATCACAAAATTATACATATTTTAAGTATTTAATTCCATTTAGCAGGAAAGTTTTAAGGTGTCATATTTAATTAATGATTACATACACAGATATGAAAACATCTATTTTGGCTCTTGCAGTTTATGCAAATTCTATGCAATTATTCTCCGCAGAGAATTGTTCATTTAATACAAAAATTTTAAACTGGCTTTGTATTGTTTTTTTTTTTTCTTTCTGTGAGTCATGTAACCTAATTTTTATTACTATCCTATGGAAAACTACAGCTTGATAAAATTTCATTTGATTTTTACTGCAGAATTTATATTCAATCCATAAACGTTTGCTGAAATACAAAAAAAGCTGTAATCAGTTATATCTCTGGAAAAATAGGTGATTTCATTTCCCCACATTTTAAATTTTCTTTCATTCATGAAGTGTACTGATGTCACAAACAGGAACAAAGGAAGTCATTCATAAACCTGTGCTTGTGTCAGTTTGGATGCTGTGACAGAGAAACTATTTTTAGAGTGAGTTGCTTTTTAGAGTATCACTGAGACTCTCTCCAACCACAGACCCTTTGCACATGATGTTTGCCTTATTTGCCATGATCTCCATTCAGAAATGTCTTCTGCAGGAAGTATTTCTCCAGACCCCTAAGTCAGACCATACTCCCTGGAGGCATTCATTTCCATCAGAGTGTTTCTTTGATTTTTTAATTTCATGATCCTAATTGTTGAATTAATGTCAATCTCCATTTCCCAGTCTTCCCCTCCAAAGGAGCAAAGTGTGTATCTGGTTGTGTTTTTCTTATTATCTACTGTATCTCTTTCTTCTAACAGTATGCTTGTCACATGGCAGATGCATAAAGTACTTATTGAGAAACAAGAGATAAATGTATACTTCCTGCCTTCTTGTCTTTGCATAGTTTTTTTCACCTAAAACATTCTTTTCCCTTGTGTACCTGGTGACCTCTTCTCTAACTCAGATCTTTTTAACCATATGCTCATGTGTATATTCCCAACCTTCTTGTCTTTACCAAGTGGAATTGTTCCTCCTTTTATACAACCACCAGCCAAATCTTGTGTGTGCTTCTCTTATAGCATTTTTTCAGGCAGACATACACTCACACACACACACACACACGCACATATTTGCTTATATATCTATTTGCACTAATACATAGTATATTTCATGAAGGTAAAGATAATCTTTCTTCATCTTTATATATCCAGTGCTAAATTTGTCTGACTAGTAAATATTCACTGAGCACTCTACCATATGTCAGGCACTATTCATTAGATATGTATGTCTTTGCCCTTATGGAGTTCATGAGGGGATCCAAGAAGCAGTTAATAAGTCTACAAAAGTCTAGCACAGCACAGTGTGATGGTGCGCTCCTATAAGCCCAGCATTTGGGTGGCTGAGGCAGGAAATTTGCTGCAAGTTTGAGGCAAGCCTAGGCTACACAACAAGTTCCAGGCACACTGGGGCTACATAGCAAGACCTGGTCTGGAAAAAAAAAAAAAAAGTCTAGCATATTTACAGATCAGTTGTAGTATAGTATAGGGAACAGAGATGGTAACTTGGTCAGGGAGGAGAAAATGGAAAGAATTGGATCCATTTGAAACCTATTTAAGAGGTAAAACTAATAAGATTTGTAGATAGATTTCTTGGTGGTAGAAAGGGAAAAGGAAAAATTAAGGATAAATTTTTTTTCTTTTACAGTGGCAGGGGGTTGAACCCAGGGCCTCATGCATGCTAGTCAAGTGCTTTACCATTGAGCTTTACCCCCTCTGGCTTCAAGTATACGACCCTCCTGCCTCAGCCTCATGAATCACTAGTCTTACAGGCACATGTCACAGTGCCCAGCTAAAGATAACTTCTATATAACAGTTGTCTAATAAATTCTTGTGCGACTAAGCTCCTTGACAACTGAAAACCAGTTTCACAAAGATCAAACTGTGGGCTATAATCTCAGCACTGGGGAGGCCGAGGCAGGAAGATAGAGAGTTTAAGGCCAGTCTAAGCTACACTGTGAGACTTGTCTAAAAAAAAAAAAAAAAAAAGAACCTGTAGATTTGAGTCATACTGGCTAATTTTGCCAAGAACATTTCCTTGTACTGACTAGATTCCATACCATAGTAACACTGGGGTCAGACTTTAGAGGTATGCTAATCTGACTCCTTTCTTTTTGTATGGCTTAAATCAATTTAATTAACTTTTCTAAGCCTCAGTTTTTCCCTCTATAAAATGGAGACAATACTAGTATATACAATTGAGTTTTAATTTAAAAAAAAAACCTGAGATAATGCTTTTAACACACTTAGTCCTATGCTTAAGACATAGTAAGCGCTCAACAAATGGGAGCTTATTCCAATATAATGGTGTGAAATAATCAGTTGGTTGTTTTGTTGGTCTGTGTTCAAGAATATTATGATTAAAGTTTTTGTTGATATCCAATGATCCTCTGCAGAAATGAAGTTAGATAATTTTATTATGGTATATTTTTGTGGTTTAGAAAAATTAATGATGCTTTCAAAAGTATACATGTTCCCTTCAAAAAGTGCAAAATAAAATACAAAATTCAACTGTCACACATCTCCCCACCAGACTAAAAATTTTTTGGCTTAATACTTTCAAGTATTTTCTAAAGTGGCCCATTTTCAAATATTTCTAACATTGGGGAAAAACCCATCTGGTGAATCTTCTCACTGAAGCAAGAAGTTCTTAGTTCTCCCAAGCCTTTCCCAGGGAACGTGTTAGGAAAGGTGGGTGGACCCAAGGAGAAGATGGCTGTGTCCCCAGCAGGGAAGGAGTAAACAAGATCTGTCACTAGTAGCTTTAGAAAATAGGAGTCAGTGAAGATGAACACTAGTGAGAAAAACAAGAGAAAGGAAGAGCTTTCAAGTGGGAGAGAGGAACAAGAAAAAAGAAAGAAAAAGAGAGGGTAAGGGGGAGGTTATGTGAACAATGTACAATGAAATACATATATGGAAATGTCACAATAAAATACATGTCAAAGTGAAATCCATTAAGTTGTACATTAAAAATTTCCAATAAAAAATCAAGATACATTGCTCTAAAGGATAGGAAAGAAAGATGCCAAGTAATGGATATTTTAACACCTTCTGCTGAAGAGCAGAGAGAGAGAGAGAGAGAGAGAGAGAGAGAGAGAGAGAGAGAGAGAATGAATACATACAAGAGTAAAGTAGAACCTGGTAGTCCTCAAAAACACTCACCTGTAATAATACTGTGAATACCTTTTCATATTTAATCCTTCAAAAATACTTAATGCCAAGTTCTATTATTGTCTCCCATTTTGTAGGGAAAGAAACAAAGACTCATAACAAAGTTAATAGTGAAGTAAGGATTTGAAGGAATTCCAGGTCAGTTGATTGGTTGATTGCATTGAACCTAGGGCTTTCTGCATGCTAGGCAGGTGTTACACCACTGAACTAAACCCCCATCCCCTTTTTTATTTTTTATTTTGAGACAGGGTCTTGCTAAATTCTGCAGATTGTCTCTGGCCTCAAACCTGTGATTCTCCTCTCTCAGCCTCCTGAATCACTGGGATTACAGGAATGTGCCACAGATGCACTCTGCTTAAACCTGAATTGGGCCTGGTGGCACATGCATGTAAATCTAGCACTTGGGAGGCAGAGGCAGGAGGATGGCCACAAGTTCAAGGCCAGCCTGAGTTTTAGGTCAGCCAGAGGTACTTAATGAGCTCCTATCTCAAAAAGCCAATAAACAAACAAACAAACAAACAAATAAATAAATAAAATAAGAGGCTGCACTTACCTCCATCCTCTTGCTCTGGTAATGCAAGGAAAGCAGCAGATTGACATGAATTTGGGAAATGCATATACTGGCAAAATATCAAACCTGCAGACCTTAAGTAAAAATCTATGTAAATTTATTGTAGCTCTGTTCAGTTTTTTTTTTTTTGAGTCTTGTCAAAAATGTGATCTTACTTCACAGTAACAGAATATGAGGATGCTTAAGTAATTTTACATAGATTTATTTGGAAAAGTCAAATTTCAAGTACTAGTTCACATACTCACTTAAATATTATGAGAATAAGAGTTACTCATCTCTTTAGAGATGGTGATTTCTATTTCTGCTTAGGAATTAGTTCATGCTTTATTAATGAAGCATCTTTTAAAATGAGTTTAATATAACTAGAAAATATGTCTTTAAGTCCCCATAAAAAGTGTCATGATTTTGCATAATTTTTTATTATGTTAACCATTTGGAACCACAACTTTTCAGCTAAAATAAATTTGATCTACGAATGTGTCTGTATGGTATTTCCATATAGGAAGCAGGGCCTACACTGCCATCTGCTGTGTCAAAATCACCCACATCAGCTGGGCTTACGGGATGCAAAATATTCATAGGAAAAGCGTGTATTGCTTTCCTTCATGGGAAATGAGTGCTGGGGAAAATATGTGCTTGCAGCTGTATCTTGTGACTGTGCAGAGGACTCAGGTGTGATTTTTAAAATATGACATTTCAGAAGTACAAAAATAAAGAATAATATAACAAAACTATGTCCCTACCACCTTTATGAGAAATTGACTTTTACCAGTGTCACTGATATTTCCTGATTTGTCTCCCTGGTCCCATTCTCACCCTCCCCATTCCTACCCAAGGAACCTTGCCCTCCTGAACATCATGTTTGTTTTGTTGTATTTCATTTTGTTTTTGTAGTACCTGGAGGTTGAACTCAGGGCCTCTCATATGCTAGGCAAGTGCTCTACTACTAAGCTGTACCCTCAGCCTTTTTTAGTTTTTATTTTGAAACAAGGTCTTATTAAGTTTCTCAGGCTGCCTCTGGCCTCAAACCTGCAGTCTTCTTGCCTCAGCCTCCCAAGTTGCTGGAATTATAGGTGTGTGCCACATGTCATGTTTGTCTCTGGCAAAGATTTTAATATGTACATCTAGTAAGCAAATGTCTTCACATTTTACCCGTAGGTGCTGTGCTAAGATTGACCAGTTGAACAGAGACTTTTCAAAAAAAGAAATATAAATGGTCAACAATCACACGACATAATATCCTTAGCTATCAGGGAAATGCAAATCAAAACTACATTGACATACCATCTCACCCCTGTCAGAATAGGCACCATTAACAAAACAATATGGACACATGCTGGTGAGGATGTGGGGAAAAAGGAACCCTAATACACTGCTGGTGGGAATGTAGATTGGTGCAGACACCATGGAAATCAGTAAAGAAGTACCTCAACAAACTAAAAGTAGAACTATGACCCAGTTACACCGCTCCTGGGTATATATCCAAAGGAATATAAATCAGTATACCACAAAGATACTAGCTCCTCCATATTGATTGCAGCATTATTCACAAGAGCCAAGATATGGAATCAACCAAGATGTCCACCAACAGATGAATGGATAAGGAAATTAGGGTATCTATACACCATGGAGTTTTATTCAGCTATATTAACGGGCAAAATTATGGCATTTGCTGGAAATTGGATGGAACTAGAGATCGCCATTTTAAGAAAAATAAGCCAGACCCAGAAAGATAAACATCATGTTTTCTCTCATATGTGAATGTTAGACTTCAATATTTATTCATTATTAAAACATATAGGTCATGAAAACAGAAGAGGCTTATGTAGGGAGAGATAACAGACTAAAGAAAAGGGGGTAGGGCAAGAAGAAAGAGTAATGGGAAAAAAGAAAGGAAGTATCACATATGCTTTTACACCAAAATTGGGAAGTACATATACATGTAGATATACTCACAATAAAGACATGCAAGTAGAAGGGGGACCACTGGTAGGAAGGAAGGGGGGTCATGAGAAAGTAAGGGGGGAAGTGGGCTTGAGCAATTATACAATGAAATGCATGCATGGAAATGTCATAATGGGACCCATTAAGTTGTACATTAAAAATTACCAATAAAATAACTGGGAAAAAAAAAGATTGACAAATGAAGAAATCTCTGTATGAACAACTTCATCCCTTGCAGTTAACAGAGAGAGCGCTCTGTTCCTGTATTCTTTTTCCCAAGAGGATTTTCCCAAAATTTGAGTGCCAGAGCCACCCAGCCAATCTCTCATTGGCTTCTGCTAGGTCTTATATCAATCATGGTGCTCATTTCCTTCAATATGTCTAAAAAAATATGTAAATTATGAGCTGCTATTGTCCCATTACAGGTCATGCAGGGGGAAGGGCATTCTTGGTAGAGAGAAACCTAACAGAGACATAGATATGAGACAGGAGAGAAAGCATTTTTGGGAAAGATTAGGTAGACTTTCACAGCTGGAATGAGGGGAATAAAGGTGGGCATGTCTTACCACATGACTACCAGGGGTTGAGAAACCACTGCACCATTAACAGAAAGAAGGGAAACCCAGGAGATAGGAGTTATGTTGGGAAAAGAATAGTATTTTTGGCATTACCTCTGCTACTTTTGAAATGATTCTGTACAGCCAGAAGAGATCTAGCACCCACTGTTGGAGATTAAGTGTGCTATAGTTTGGATCTTGAATGTCCCCAAAGGATTATTCTAAAGGCTTGGTCACCAGCCTATGGTGCTATTGGGAGGTGGTGGAACCTTTAGGAGCTAGGGCCTAGTGTAAGGAAGTTGGGTCATTGTGGGTATGTCCTTGAAGGAGACATTAGAATCCTGGCCCCTCCCCTTCCTCTCCTTTTTCTTCCTTCTCTGCTGGCCATGATGTGAGCAGCTTCTTTCACCATGATCTCCTGCCATGATGTACTGTGCAGCCATGGACCCAAAGCTACAGGGCTGAGCAACCATGGACTGAAACCTCTGTAAGTATAAGTCAAAATAAACCTTTCCACCTTAGAAGTTGTTTACTTCAGTGATTTAATCATAGCAATAGAAAGCTGACTAATTCATAGTAAAGAGAGAAATGGAGGCTGGAGATTTCAGAAATAGCCTTATAGAGGTGAAATTCAGAGATGGCCTTATAGCCCTTACAGAGGTGAAATAACAGAGAAAGTAGACAAGAGATAGGGCCTAGGAGAAGAGCAGGGACCATAGCCACTAGGAAACAAAACTGGAAAGTCAGTAATGAGGTGCTGCAACATACCGCTCTGCCAATGGTAAAGATGCCCTCCCTTTCTTTTGGTCATCCTTGTAAATGCCTTTTTAGTAATGAATGTGAATTGAAACAATCTCAGGAGGAAAGATACCATACCCAGCACTGGTCACACCACCTCCATCCTTGTTCCCCATCTTGTTCCACAGTTTTATGTAAGAATAAACTAGTTTAAATGTATATCAGGTGGATCAGAAGGAAAACAGAGCACAGGACTGCAGAGGGGCTTGTGGGTCTAAATTAAAGGAGAAAACTACATCTTTCAGTGGCATTGCTCAAGAAGAATCTTAGATATAGTGATGGCAGGCCAGGTCTTTCTGAGTTAAGTGTTCATCCCTGTGGTAGAGTGGGCAGGTGGTGGGAGAAATGACCAATGAGGAAAGCTCAGGAACTCCAGGTCATTGAAGGTCTAAAGCAGGCATGTCCAACCTGCAGACTGCAGACCATATGCAGCCCAGGACAGCTAGTAATGCAACCCCACCAAATCTTTTAACATCATATATTTTTTAGCATTCATTTTCTCTGTGACCCCTCTCTTATTATGTATATGGATTAACTATATTGGGTGATTTATGTGGTGGTAGTGGTGGTTAGGTGCTGACAAGTCAGCTCTGACTCATAGCGACCTTCATAGGATTTTTGATGGCTGATTGTTGCGGGAGTGGACTGCCACATCCTTCTCCAGTGTTTATGGTGGTGGGAATCGAACCCAGGTCCTCATAGAGTACAGAGCAGCAGCCTACCAACTGTGCTAAACCCCAGCCCCAATTTATGTGGAGGCCAAGACAATTCCTCCTGACTTGATGCAGCTCAGAGAAGTCAAAAGGTTCAACTCCTCTGCTCTAAAGAGAATTCCACAATTTGCTCATCATTACAGATCTCAGTCAGAGCTGGGGGCTAAACGTTTTTTGGGTACTACACTGTAAAGGAGAGCTGCTTCTGGAATAAATATTTGTATTAGTTTTATTATGCTTTAGCAAATTCCCACAAAGTAGTGGCTTAAGACAACACAGATCTATTATTATATGTGTCTGTTAGTTAGAAGTCTGATACGAGGCTCTCAGGGCTAGAGACAAAGTGTTGGCAGGGTTATGTTTCTTCTGGAATCTGCAAAGGAGGACCTGTTTCCTTGCTTTTTCCAACTTCTTGAGGGCACCCACATTCCTCCTTCTTTTAGCCCCTTCCTCTTCCTTCAAAAGCATGTTTTTAACTCTATTTCCATCATCACATCTCTTTCTGTGACTTTCTTCTCCCTCTTTCCACTTTTAAGGACCCTGTAGTTACATCAGGCCCACCCAGGATAATCTCCCTACTTTTAAGTGACCTAATTAACAACTTTAATTCCATGTGCGAACATAATTTCTCTTTGCCTATAAAGTAGCACAAATTCAATTAATTGGTACCACAAAGTTATTTTCTGCATAGGAAAATGCGTTTCATCTTTTACTTCTGTGTGCTTCATTAAGATCTATCAGTGAAGAAGTCTACATGCTAGCAACTTCATCCTAAAGAGCTGCAGAGAGGTCTATCCTGTTGTTGTTGTTGTTGTTGTTGTTGTTGTTTTGCTGTGTGGGCATTGAACCCAGGACCTTGTGTATGCTAGACAAGCATTCTACTATTGAGCTACATCTCCAGTGATAGTTCTATTCTAATTCATTTGTTTCTAAGAGGATTGCCCTCAAATTTAGGAATCAGAGCTGCCCAGCTAAGTTTTATACCAATCATGGTATTCTTTTTCCTCTGGGGTGTCTAAGATAATATAAATTATGAATCTCTGGTGCTTCTTTGTATATTTAGTAGTAGCATTTTTCCCATTTTATTCCTTTTCTAGCAGATAGTTGTTGGTTTATTGTGATTTTAATGTTCATGTTCTCACAGAAATTATATTCTAGTGGGGATTTGGGAAACAAATGCTCTGTGGCTGGAAATGTAGGACAGAGTCCACCCCAGAGCAGGAGTCTAACCCAGCAGGAGAGAAGCTATAGTAAGAGGAGGCTCCAAGAAGGATGTGACATCTCAGCAAGGACCCAGAGGGAAAGTCACTCAGGTGAAGGTGCACCATGAGGATAAGCACTCCCTCAGCTCCCCTACCAAAGTAGTGTGTTAGGGGACAGTGATGAAATTTGAAAGGTCAGGATGGGGCTCATGAACATTTAATCCCTTCAGACTTCATAACAAGGGCAACAAAGTTTTTTAATTATTGAGATTTTCCTTTCACAGAGTTTGTTTCTTAAGGAAGTTTTAGATTCACAGCAAAATTGTGTGGAAAATATACAAACTTCCTAAATATTCCCTATCCCCTAAGCCTCATCCATTATTAATGTCCCTCACCAGAATGGTCCATTTGTTGTCATTGAAGAATCTATGTGACACATCATTAACACTCAGAGTCCATCATTTACATTAGGGATCATTACTGGTGGTGTATATTCCATGGGTTTGGACAAATGTATAACATGTATCTACTATTATAGTATCATACAGAATAACTTCACTGCTCTAAAAATCCTCTAGTCAACCATTCCTCTGCTCTAATCCCTGGCAGCCATTGACCTTGTTTTTGTCTCCCTACTTTTGCCTTTTCCAGAGTGTCCTACAATTGGAATCATACAGCATATTTTCTTTTCAGATTGGCTTCTTTCATTTAGTCATATATATTTAAGTTTTCTCTGTGCTTTTTCATTGGTTGGCAGCTTTTTAAAAAAGCTTTGCATAATAGTCCATTGTCTGGATATACAACAATTTATCCCTTCACCAACTGAAGAACATGTTGTTTGCTTCCAAGTTTTAGCAATTTTGAATAAAGCTAAACACCCACGTGCAAGCTTTGGTGTGGACATATTTTCAATTCCTTTGGGTAACTACCAAGGAGAACAATTGCTTGGTTGTATGGTAAGACATTTGGTTTTATAAGAAACCACCAAACTGTCTTGTAACGTGGCTGTGCAATTTTCCATTTTCACCACACTGAATGATAGTGCCTGTTGCTCTACATCCTCACCAGTATTTGATACTCTAAGTGTTCTGAACTTTAGATACTCTGAGAAATGTGAAGTGACGCCTTATGGTTGTCTTAATTTTCTTCATTTCCCTAATAACATATGCTATAAACCATCTGGGCCTATGCCTATTGGCACTGATATATCTTCTTTGGTAAAATGTCTGTTAAAGTCTTTGGCAGATTATAAAATCAGATGGTTTGTATGTTTACTGTTGAGTTTTAAGATCTTTTTGTAACTGGGTGTTGTGGCATATGCCTATAATTCCACTATTTAAGAGGTTGAGGCAGAAAAATAGTGAGTTCAAGGCCAGTCTAGGCTACATAATGAGTTCCAGACTAGCCTGGGATACACAGCAAGATCCTGTCTTAAAAAACAAAAACAAGGCCCACACCCCTCAAAAATCTCTGTTATATTTTGGATAATATTCCTTTTATTAGTCCCAGACTTTGCCTTGTCCTTTTATTCTTTTGTCAGTGGGTTCAACACAACAGCCAGTTTTAATTTTAATAAAGCCCACCTTATCAATTCTTTCTTTCATGGCCAGTGCCACTGGTATTGTATCCAAAAAGTTACCATCAAACTCTGAGTCATCTAGATATTCCCATTTTCTTCTAGCAGTTTTATGATTTTGCATTTTATATCTCTGATCCATTTTGAGTTTTTTGTGATGAGTATAATGTCTATTTCTAGATTCATATCTATGTGAGTGACTGTCCAGTTGTTCCAGAACCATTTGTTATACTGATCTTTTCTCCATTGTGTTGCCTTTGTTCCTGTTCCAAAGATCAGTTGATTATACTTACATGGACCTCTTTCTGGGCTCTCTGTTCCATTAATCTGTTTGTCTCTTCTTTCATCACTACCAGTGTGTTGTTTATTGTAGGTGTATATTAAGCTTTGACGTCAGGTAGTGTCAATTCTCTGGTTTTGTTCTTCTTTATTGTGTTGGCTATTCTGGGTCTTTTAGTCTCTCCATATGAACTTTAGAATTACTTTGCTGATATTCACAAAATAACTTGCTGGAGTTTTTATGGGGATTGAGTTAAGTCTATAGATTGAGTTGGGAAGAAATGACATCTTGAACAATATTGTCTTCCTACCTATGAACAAGAAATTTCTTCCCATTTTAGTTCTTTGATTTCTTTCATCAGAGTGAGGGGTTTTTTTTGTACGTATGTTTATTGAGGCAGTTTTGTTGTGTCACCCACGCTGGCCTCAAACTCATGATTCTCCTACCTTTGCCTCCTGAGTGCTGAGATTAAAGATGTAAATGATCACACTCTGTCCTCATCAGTTTTGTAATTTTCCTCAGATTGTTGTTGTTGCTGTTAGGTGTGGTCGAGTTGGTATTCAACTCATAGCGACCCTCATAGGGTTTTCAATGGCTGTTTCGGGATTGCCTTGGGAATGGATTGCCAGGTCCTTCTCCCATTTTTGCAGTGCTGGGAATTGAACTCAGGACCTCAGAGAGTACAGCGCAGCACTCTACCAACTGGGCTAAATCCCAGCCCTTCCTCAGATAGGTATTGTATATATTTTGTTAGATCAAAACGTCAGTATTTCATTTATTGAGGTGCTAATATAAATGGTATTGTATTTTTAATTTCCATTTCTACGTGTTCATTGTTGGTATATAAGGACTGATTGGCATTAGTGTATTAACCTTGTATCCAGCAAAATTATAATCACTTTTTAGTTCCAGGGGGTTTTTTAAAATTGATTCTTTTGGATTTTCTACATAGACAATTATGATATCTACAAACAAAGTTTTATTTCTTCCTTTCCAGTCTGTACATCTTTTATTTCCTTTTTTTGTCTCAGCTAGGACTAAAGCTTAATCCCATGATTAGCTCGGACTTTCATTATAATGCTGAAAAGCAACAGTGAGAAAGGACATCTTTGCCTTGTTCCTGATCTTTGCAGGAAGGCTTACGGTTTTTTATAGTTAAATCTGATATTATCTAGGCTTTTTGTAGATAGTCTTTATCAAATTGAGGCAGTTCCCCTCTAGTGAGAGATTTTAAGCAGCAGAGTGACTTTCATACTTTGAAAATCATTCTGGCCACAGAATGGAGATCAGTTAGGAGGTTGTTGGAATATTCTTGGTTAGAGATGAGAGTGGCCCTGACTAGGGTGGAGGCAGTTAGTATGGAGAGAGATTGAGAATAAATCATCCACTTATGAACTGAAAGGAACTTTTGACAGAACTAGAAGGAACCTTTGACAGTTCATCTAATCTTTCTTTTATATGCAGAACCGGAGGTCAAAGAAAGTTAATTAACTGACTCCTGTAGTGATTTTCTTTCTCTTCTTCCCCCCCTCCCCCCCTTCCATATTTCTTAAGACATTTCTCAGAACTGCCTAATTAAGACCTTCATTCCTTCATACCTGAACAATTTCTATAATTTAATTTTGCTTCTGCATAATGTATCTCTTCTTTGGTTTGTATCATCGGGTCCTGGAAAAAGAAAAGATTGCAATTAACTTGCTTTGTAGAGCTGCACTTACAAATGAGTCACAAACACTGCTTGACAGTGATGATACATAAGGAGGAAAAAGAAAGAACTCCACAAATGCAGGAGGTGGGAAAGCCTTGCAAGTCATGTAGTTTGGGAAAATTTTTGGACAATTTCAGAGAAATCTGCAGAAATTGCCAAATTGCAGGCCCAGTATGAGCCTAGTATGGAGCTTTCCAAGGCAGGATTTTACTATTTTTTGCATAATGTAAAAGTGAACCTGCCAAAATCCTTCTAGAATGAAAACCACATATATCAACAACAAGATCCTTAGGGATTAACTATGAAAAAGAACTCTAGGTTCTCCTGATAATAGCAGGCTTCATAGTCACAAAGTTCTAAAGCCTCTGGTGTGGCTTTATTGTTAATAATATGACCCTGGGCCAATTACAGGTGCTTGATATATATGATATACTTATTCTAATACAGAGTCAGCCTGGATGGTGCACTGTCACATACTGCTGGTCATGGTTATGTATGTCTGATAAATTTGTTGATTAGGCTTGCCAGACATGAATTTACTGGAGCTCCTACAAGGACCTAAACGGAAGGAGGAGTTCATTAATGGGCTCTCCATTTGTACCTACCACAAAAATTGAGTAAAGTAGCTCAAAATCCTTAGCCATCACAGAAATGTACATTAAAACCACAAGGAGACACCATTTCATATCAAGTAAAAAAGGCCAACATGAAAAGCCTGACAATACCAAATGTCAATGAAGATGTGAAACACTGACCCTTCTTCTTCATACACTGGGAGTGTGAAATGGTACAGTCTCTTTTGGAAAATAATCTGGTAGTTCCTAAGAAAAAGTTTGAAACATCTTTCATGAGACTCAACAAGTCTTCTCTTCGGTACCAATGAGAAATGAAAACTCATGTCTTCAAAGACAAAGTTTGTGCAAAAGTATGTTGAACAGCTTTTTCTCATGATAATTCTAGATTAGAAATGATTCAAATATCCAATAAATTGTTGCACATTCATACAATGAAACATTACCAAGTAATAAAAAAGAATGGACCCTATACCAACTATCCCCAACCTTTTCGGTACCAGGGACTGATTTCATGGATGACAATTTTTCCATGGAACAGAGGGAGAGTTCAGGCAGTATTGCAAGTGATGGGGAGTGGCTATAAATATAGATGAAGCTTGCTTGCATGCTGCTGACCTCTTGCTGTGCGGCCTCTTTCCTAACAGGCCACAGGCTGGTACTAGTCTGCAGCCCAGGGGTTGGGGACCCTTGTCCTGTACTGACACAACCTGATGAACTCACAGATATGCTAGAAAAATAATACCAGATCCAAAAGGGACAGCAGAGACAGTGGAGTGGCAGCAGCTGGATGCTTAACAACAGAAGGGGTGAGGCTGTAAGACCAACAGCAGCAGAAGATGCAGAAGGGCAGCAGTAGCAGCTGAAGGGCAGCAGTAACCACCTCCCGAAGGGTGGCAATAATGACAGTGGCTTCTTCACTGCAGCTGAACAGCTCAAGAGAGCAAACATGGCAGGAAAAAGAGGGACAGTGGAAGAAAGAGAAGGCTGTGAAGAGGCAGAGAAGAAAAATTACAAGCCCTTGTCACTGGAAAAGTTCCAGAGAGCTATTAAGTCTTTAGAACCAAGGGTTTCAGACACACTAGACCCAGGAGCTGTAACACTGGCCACTGTCTAGGACTGAGAAATCCTGATTCCTAGGCCTACCTGGAAGCTGCAACACCAGCTTATAGCAAGGGCTGAGGATCCCAATACCTAGGCCCAGCTAGAAATTTCAGTGCCAGCTACCAAGGGCTGAGGAATCCTGACCTCCTCAGTTTGCATAAGGGCTGTAACAAACGGAAGGCACCACTTGCTGCTGTTCATTCCTATCTGCTGTCACCACTTACTGCCATTGAATGCTCAGAGATACAGATGCTGCCAAACACCAGCACTTGAAGAGCATTTCTTTGTCTACCCATAATTTCTATCTAGTTTGAGCAAAAGGAACCCAGCCAGCTTATTGGTCATACTTGTAGATAGATCAGAGGAAATTACATTGCATATGAACAAAGGCTGGGCTTTCAGTATCTCTGAATCTCATGCACCCTTAAATAACCAATATTCACAGCATTTTACTCAACTTTCTGATTTTGGGGAAATGGACCTCAGGCAAAACAGAAAGTGGCATGAGCTGTTAAGAAATGCTATCTCTGGGAACTTGACTTTTGATTCCTTTTTCACATTACTCTTTTTTTTTTTTCCCCTAAGACACAGTCTCACTAAATGACACAAACTGCCTCTGGTTTCAAATTTGCAATGCTTCTACCTCTGCCTCCCGAGTTGCTGGGATTATATGTGTGCACCACTGTGCCCAGCTCCTCACATTACTCTTAGATGGTGAAGTTTTGTACTGACTTCTTGCACTTTCATGAGAAATATATACATGGACCAGGAGGCAGTCATTTGAACCAAACAAGGAGGCAATGCTTAGTTTTAAAAAGTCAGGAAAGGTGTGCATCCGGGCTGTATCCTTTCATTGCACCTCTTCAATCCCTATGTTGAGGAAATAATCCAAGAATCTGGACTTTATGAAGAACTCAGCATCAGGATTGGAGGAAGATTCATCTATAATCTTCATTATGCAGATAATACAACTTTGCTTGCTGAAACTGAAAAGGATTTGAAATATTTACTGATGAAGATCAAAGAACACAGCCTTCGGTATGAATTGTGCCTCAACATTAACAAAACAGAAATCCTTACAACTGGGTCAATAAGCAGCTTCATGATAAATGGAGAAAAGATTGAGGTTGTCCAAGATGTTGCTTTATTTGGTTCTATAATCAACGCCCATAGAAGCACCAGTTAAGAAATCAAAAGACACATTGCATTGGGAAAAGCTGTTGCAAAAAACCTCTTTGAAGTGCTGAAAAGTAAAGATGGCGCATTGAAGACAAAGGTGCTCCTGACTCATGCCATGGTATTTTCAGTTACATCATACTGTTGTGAAAGCTGGATGTTGAATATGGCAGACAGGAGAATTAATGCTTTTGAATTATGGTGCTAGAGATGAATATTGCATATACCATGGACTGCCAAAAGAACCAACAGATCTGTCCTAGAAGAAGTACAACCAGGGTGTTCTCCTTGGAAGCAAGGATGGCTAGACTGGATCTTACATATTTTGGACATGTTGTCAATGGGGACTAATTCCTAGGGAAGGACATCATGTTTGGGAGAGTGGCAGGTCAATGAAAAACAAGAAGACCCTCTACTAGATGGATTGACACAGTGATTGCAACAATGGGCTTAAACATAAAAAAGATCATGTGCCTGGCACAGAATGAGGGAGTGTTTTGTTCTATAGTACATAGGGTCACTACGAGTCAGACCTGACTCAACAGTACCTATCAATAAGAACTCTTGCACTTGGTGAACAGGTAGGCAAAGAGGAGTGGAAAGTATTAACATGTAAGAGATGACTTTTTAAAATACTGGAAATGAAAAATAAAAATCCTTTTCACTATTAGGTGAAAGTTTGTTAGGAAACAGGGTATCTGCATAGTGTTAAAGTATCACTCTCTAGATTATTTACTAATTGCAGAGGGGAAAATAAACATTTACAATAGAGTAGTGAGACAGTCATCATCTTAAATCTTCAAACTTGGCCACGAAAGTAGGAGGACAACCTGATGTGATGATGCACTGTATACCACAAAATTTCACCTAAAGTATTACCAAATTGTTTAACTTGAATGTTCCAAGAAAGCTAGAGGATAGAGAAACAACACCACAAAGAAACAGACAAATGCAGATTTTGGGGCATTCTATAAAGCAAATAGTTTAGCTTTTCTGAATCAATGCTATGCACAAAACAAATGAGGCAAATGTTTTAAATCAAAAGAGAGTCAACAAGATGATGGAGTTGGCATCAGCAAAATGATGGACTGGGCAACTCTAAGCTCTAGTTCCCACTTAAGAAATATTTAAAAACAGCAACAACAAAGAAACAGCAGGAATTGACCAAACCAAGGAACCCACTAGGATGGCTATAATTTTTTTTTAAAGGAGGGGGGCAAACGTTGGTGAGGATATGGAGAAATTAGAACCTTCATATGTTGCTGGTAGGAAAATAAAGTGATATAACTATTGTGGAAATAGTTTGGCAGTATCTCAAAAGCTAACTGTAGAATTACAATCTGACCCAGCAAGTCCACTCCTAGGTATATACTGAAAGAATTGAAAACAGAGATTCAAACAGGTAATTGTACATCAGTGTTCACTGAAACACTATTCACAATAACCAAATGATGGAAACAGCTCAAATGCATACCAATGGATGAATGGTTAGATAAATTTGGGGACACACACACATGCACACACACACGAATGAATATGAGTCAGTAAAAGAAATGAAGTTCTAGCTAGGTATGTGTCTCAGTTGCACAGCACATGCCTTTTTCTTTCTTCCTTCCGTATGTATGTATGTATGTATGTATTCAGCAGGGTCTCACTGCAGAGCCCAGCCTGGCCTGGGACTTACTATGTAGACCAGACCTTGAACTCCTGTCTCAGCCTTCCAAGTACTGGGATTACAGACATGCACCAATGTGTCCAGCCAGATCACATGCTCAACACATGTGAGGCCCACGTTAAATCCCCAGCATCTTCTCTCCAAAAATAAGAAACGAACATTTGAAACTACAATATGGGTGAACTGTGTAAACATCATGTTAAATGAGAAAAGCCAGACACAAAAGGACAAATATGGTAGATTCCACTCATACCTAGACTAGGCAAATTCATAAAGATGGAACGAAATTAGAGGCTACTAGGGATTAGAAGAGGCAGAGTGAGGAGTTATTGCTGACCGGCTATAGAGTTTTTGTTTGAGGTGGTGGGAAAGTTTTGGAAATACATAATGATGATAGTTTACAATAAAGTGCCACTGGATTGTGCATTTGAAAATGGTTAAAATGTAAAATTTGTTTCATATAATAAGAAATGAAAACTTAAAGATTTGCCAAGCATTTAATAATAAATACATTATATCCTTTTTTGGTTTCAAAATAAAAGCCACAGAAGATATTCTTAGGACAAGTGGGAGAAATTAAATATGGATGAGACATTAGATATTACCATGAGTCTGGCGCAACAGTGCACACCTGCAATCCTAGCACCCGAGAGGATGAGGCAGGATGATCCAATCGTGTCTGAGGCCAGCCTGGGCTGCCCAGCAAGACTCTGTCCCCAAAACCAACCATCATCATCATCATCATCATCATCATCAAAGACCATTTTAAAAGGACGTTATGAAAGTTAATTTTCTTAGGTGTTACAATAGTGCCATGGTTATGTGGTAGAACATCTTATTTTTAGTAGGGACATGTTGTAATGTTTGTTGTTGTTGTTAGGTGCTATTGAGTTAAGTCTGACTCATAGCAACCCTCATAGGGTTTTCAATGGCTGATTGCTTTAGAATTGCTTCAGGAGTGGATTGTCATGGACTTTTCCTGTTTTTGCCCTGCTAGGGATCAAACCAACTTGCAAATAGTGACACTCTAAAAAGGTGTGTATGTGAATGTGTAAAGGAGAGAGTGTGAAGGAAAGCAAACGTAGCAAAACATAAGCAACTGTCAAATCTAGGTGAAGGATATATGTGTGTTCATTCTGGCTTTCTTTTGTATATTTAAACTTTTTTTTTTTTTTTGCACTACTGGGAATTGAACCCAGGGCCTCACAGTTGCATACTCTGCAAGTGCTGGACCACTGAGCTGCACCCTCAGCCCTTTTTTTTTTCTTTTTCTTTTTTTCACTTTTTGAGACAGGGTCTCACGAGTTAGGCAGACTGCCTCTGGTCTCAAACTTGCAATCCTCCTGCCTCCTCCTCTCAAGCCACTGGGATTATAGGCATGCCACCACACCCGGCTTTTAAACATTTTCATAAAAATAAAAGTTAGAGCAGTGCTGCAGGCCTGTAATCCCAGAGGTGGAGGCTGGAGGATCCCAAGTTTGAGACCAGAAGCAGTCTGCGTAATTTAGCAAGACCTTGTCTCAAAAAGTAAAAAGTGGGCTGAGGTACAGCTCAGTGGTCCAGCATTTGCAGAGCATGCAAGTGCAAGGCCCTGGGTTCAACCCCCAGTACTGCAAAATAAAATAAAATAAAATAAAAGTTAGGAATAAAAATAACACTTTAAAATTCACACATTCTACCCAGCAGAACTACTATGAACATGTTGGCTTAAATTCTTTTAGCTTTTTTCTATATATAAGAAAAAGGTATATCCTTTAAAAAAAAACCCACAAGATCAAATGTATATTGGTATCTACTAACTCTAACAGGCCAATAAAATTTATTTAAGTATGTCTTACACAAGCCAAGTACAAGACGAATATTAAAAGATCTCTTTGAGTTTTCCCTAAATGTATCATGAGAACTTAATGACTCATTTTTAATTAACTATAATTTTTTAAAAATCATATAAGAGCAGATATATAAAAATATTGTCAACTTTTAGCAAAGGCATTATTACCTAGGGGAATCTTCATAATGAAATAGTCAATCGGTCAAATTTAATAAAGCTGTTGTTAGCATTTTAAGTTTTTGCTGTTAATTCATTTAACAAATGTTTACTGTTTACACTGTGCAATTTCAGGTGCTGTGGCTACAGTATTGTACAGGACATCAACAGTCTTACCCTCTGAAGCTCACTCTGGTACAAGATCTTAAATGCATTAGCTGATCTGATGGAAAGGTTCCTAATCTGCCTGCCAGTAGATTCTAGGAGGGCTTCCTGAAGGAACTGAGTTTAAATTGAGACTTGAAGGATGAACAAGAGTTAGTCACACTTACAAAACACTGGATAGAGACACTGGCTCTAGTGTTAAAATGTTCAGTACTCAGTAACCTTGGGCAAGTGGCTTAACTTCTCTGTGCCTCAGAAATATTGCAAAGCTTAAATAACAGATACGAGTTTACATCCATGACTATTTTAACACTTAGATTTACTAAGCACTTGTAATTGTTGCTACAGTATTTTTAAAGGACTACAATAGGCCAGGTTTGATGCTGGGGGTCACTGAAAGAAACAAGACGTACCCCTATGTGCCCTAGCTGTCCCCTCTCCCTCAACTTTTTGTACTAAAATAAACTTCTCTTCCAAATATAAAATAAGTTCAGAAAACGTAAAACATTTACACTTTCTCTTCCTCCCTCCCTGTTTTTGCCACCTCACTTGAGCTGAGCATTTTTATGAGAGCTGCCCTTGATCTGTCAGGGTTACAACAGCAAAAGACTTACAAGCCTCTCCGTCTGCCCTCGTTACACACACTCAAAACCCGGCAAAAAAAAACAAAAAAAAAAAACAACAAAAAAAAACAACTTCAGTTGCCCGGGGAGCTCCGCCCCGGCTGAGCGCACTCGCCAGCACGCACCACCCTGATTGGTCCACGCTCCCAGCTCGCCAAGTCCAATAGGCGTAGCTCTTGTTGACCGGCAGCAGCAACCGTGGTATACAAGGGGCTTGAGATTTGTGGCGACAGTGGGTGGTCAGGCCATGAATTTGGGGTAAGCTCGGGACGAGGATGGTGGTTATCGCGAAGAAGGGCGTGAGGCTGGGTTGGCACTTGGAGTCTTTCGCAGGGAACTTTCCAGAACAGTGCCGCCAGGAGCGGCAGAGCCCTGCTCCCTGAGGTAGAGAACGACACAGGAGATGAGTCTGCCTTGATGTCCCCCCCACCCTCTTTTCTTTTCATAACTCGACATTAAAACTGTCCATGACCTCCTTTCCGACCCCTCATTTACCTCAAGACGGGAAGGGAGGAGAGGCATGGAGGAAAGGAAAGGAGCGAGGGAGGAGAGGGCAAATGCATAGAGAGCCTAGCGGCTCGCCGGGAGGGAAGCCTGACCCGGCCCCCCTAGTTCTTTGCTACCCTTTCGGAACTTGCACAATTTTGGAGCGCCTGGGTTAATTTAACGCCCGCCAGATGAGGCTCCTCGACCTCTCAGGGAATCAGTGTATTACCAATGGCCAGCACTTAACAGGTACTAACTTAAGTTAGGAAGTCTGTGGCTTGGCTTTCATCACTCGCGAATTTAACATTTTAGGAAGAAAAAAAAAGCCACCAAAGCCAGACTTTTACTACACATCGTTAGAGAATGTTAATCCATCTAATCTGGGGATTTAGAAATGAATAAGAAAGTCTACCTCCTTAGGGGTTTGTGGGGCAGTGTAGAACACTTAGTTGGCAGTTTCGTGAAGTTTCACCAACATAAATATGAACTGTTCAGAGTCCTGCAACATGGAATATCTTACAACCAATTCCTTCGAATGTGTTGCCTCTAATAAGTTCGTTTTCCCTACCTGAGCGTTCTGAATTAAACCTTTCCCAGCCTCCTGGATTTGATTTTCCTGGACTTTTCCTGGACTCCTGGATTTGATTTTCTCTCGAACTTCACTTTTGTTTCTGTTACTGTGTGACATACACCTTTTTTTTTTCTTTGTAGTAAGACAGTGAATTATTGTAGGGAATGCTATTTTTGTTTTCAATGGAGTTTTTATTTAGAATCTTAACAGGTGTACAGGTTTTGTTGATATGGTCTACTGTTTCTTTCTGCTTTTGCTTGCGAAGTGCACATAGAAAGTATCATTGTAGCCAAAGTTTGCAGTACATTTTTAAGCAACAAGAGTCATAACTAAATGTGAAAATTACAATAAAGTGGAATTGTGTACTCAAGCAGTTAATAACCTTTGTGGCCATGAGATCGTCATGACACTAATAAATTATAATTAGATATGATTTGGTCCTTTATCTAGCTGAGGAGTTTTGGTAATAGCATTCTTTTTTTCAGTCTAAAGCTATGAGTTAAAAGATGGTATGATACATAGATTTATTTCTTGCTTAACAATAACAAAAATCAAGTTACAGATTAAAGATAAAATTCTCTGTGTATTTTTTTCTCTTGGATCAGAAAACATTTTAAATTAAAAGATTACATGGATCTGTACAAGACTCCATATAAATTCAAAGGAATAGATTTACTTTCAAGGTTCAATTGGACAGTTCTCTTATTTAAAATGTTGCTATTTCTTCAAAATGACTTCTTGTTTTTTATATTTCCAGAGATGGTTTAAAGCTTGAAACTGAATTACTGGATGGAAAAACCAAGTTGATATTATCTGCATATGGTATGCCATGTTCCTGAAAATCTAAAATGTTAAGTTTTAAATTTCGACATAAAATGTACAGTGGTTTGGGTGGCTATGATGGTGCATGCCTGCAATCCCAGCATTGGGGAAGCTGAGGCAAGAGGATTGATGTGAGTTTGAGGCCAGCCTGGTCCACATAGGAAATTGCAGGCCAGATTGGGCTACACAGCAAGACCCTGTCTCAAAAAACAGAAAAAACAAAAAATTAATAGTAGTTTAAAAGATTTTTTTGCTTGTAGTAGAGTGATGTTTAAATGATACTTTGAAAAAAATTGTTTCCCCAGACTTTTTCAGATTCAATTTTAGCATACTAAAGTCTAATGTTGCGCATGGCACAGTGTCGGAGTGTTTCAATGCTGGGCATGGCACAGAGTCAGGGAGTATTTCATCTGTTGTATATAAGGTTGCTATGAGTTGGACAGACTTGATGGCACCTAACAACAACAAAGTCAGATTACATCAGTGTTTACTACTAATGGTATTCAGATTCATAAAATTGAATGTTCCAGTATATTTCATATAGAATGTTCTCTGTATTTTTATATAGCAAATATTTATGTTGCCTAATGAATCATACAGGTAAAATTTAGATAATTATGTTCTTTGCATGTAAAGAAGGTATTGAGAAAATTAAGTTTGAAATATGTAACCACAGTTGCTAAAGTAATTTTTAGTATTAGTTTTTAAACTTAGTGTACTTTGGTTGTCTTCTCCTTTGTATTATTTGTCCATGTTTCTCCCAGCCATCATCTATATATAGTTTTACCTTGGAAAGATAGCTAAAATAAACAAAAATGAAATAGAAATAAATACTTGAATAACATTGTAGAAGTTGGAATACTCAGGCAGGATTTAAAGTTAATGTATTTGGAGATAATATTTCTATCTTAACATCTTAAACAATAATAATTAAAATATTTTCTTGTGACTACCTTAATATGTTTTTGGTTGATAAATTAGTAATTTTTTTTTTCTTTTGTAGAACATAAATCAAAAATTTCAGTGAAGGTAAGCCAAATGACTTTGATTCAATCTGTTTTCAAACAAAATGTACTTTTCAGTGGTTTGGACATAATTCCTGGGAAATGTCAAAGTGTTCTTAGGCATTTGGAACGATGGTGAAAAGTTACTGTTCCCTTGTTTTCATACTGGTCTTTTCACAGAAATGGAATCATATTTTTTCAGTTTAAAAACCACAATAGGATCCTTTTCTGTAGATAAGTGCTATCCAATAAAGTTTTCTGCAAAGATGGAAATGTTCTAAAATCAGTGCTGTCGAATATGGCCACATGTAGACTAAGCACTTAAACTATGGCTATTGTAACATGGGCTCAATTTCTAATCTCATTTAATTTTTAATTAAGTTTAATAGGTACTGCATTAAAGGGTGCCATTTTAAAAATATATATTCAGCCAGGTGCTGTGTCACATCTTTAATCCCAGTGACTCAGGAAGTTGAGGCAGGAGGATTGCAGGTTTAAGACCAGAGTCAACCTGCACAATAACAAAAAGGCTGAGGATGCAGCTGAATGATGGTCCTCTTGCCTAGTATGTGCAGAGGCCTCGGTTCAACCCCAGAGTATTGAGGGGAAAAAATCCACCAAAAACCTATTGTACTTTTTTTCTACAAAATGCATTACTGTTTTAAAACTTATGTTTGTGCTGGGGATAAAACCCAGGACCTTGCTCATGCTAGGTAAATGCTTTACTGCTGAGGTAGATCTCTAATCCTTGGTTTTTTGAGACAAGGTCTGGCTATATAGCTCAGGCTGATCTCAGACTCATAGTGCTTCTACTTCTGCATCCCATTATTGGAATCACAGATGTGTGTCACCATATCTGGCTACCAAAAATTTTTTTTGACATTGCTACTTGCACCTTATTTCTTTTTCTATTTTTTACATTGGCGTGAATTCCTCCTCTCCTCTTCCATGACTTACTATATACTCCATTTTTCATTTACCTTTGCAGTATCTTAAAGTCTTTGATTGCCTGTGGATAGAACCCAGTTTGGATGATGTAGTACTTTTCCAATCAACTGTGAGCCCTTTCATGGCTTTGTTATTTCTTCAGTTTTAATCATGGTGGAAAAGGTGCTTGAGTACCCAGCAGATTAACTACTTGATAAATACCGATTATCAGAGTAATTCTACAAGCTATCTATAGTTATTTCTTTCCCTATATGTATACCTTAGTTTCCCCATTAACTGTGGTTTTGTTTTCTGCAGTTTCAGTTACGTGGGTTAACTGTGTCCAAGAATATTAAGTGGAAAATTCCAGAAATAACTCAAAAGTTTTAAGTTGTGTGCCATTCTGAATAGGGTAATGAAATCTCACTCAGTCCTGTCTAGGCAATGAATCATCCATGTGTCCAGCATATCCATGTTTTCTAGTCATTTGTTAGCCATCTCAGTTATCACATTGACTATTAAAATATACTAGTGCTTGTATGTAGAGTCTGGTCCTATCTGTGGTTTCAGGCACAGTCTTGGAATGTTTTCCTTATGGGAAGGAGAGCTACAGTAATACATACAGTTAGATACCTTATGTACTTTTAAAATTACAGAATATAGGTTGAATATTATTTCTTATCCATTGAAATATTGCAGCTGCTTTTATTTGAGTCACATTAACACATACAGTGCCCCTTTTCAATCTCTTAGACAAAAAGCTACTTGTAATGGTTGATTTCTGTTTTCCCTAGGTATCTATTCTCTTTCACATAGGCCTTTTTATTGAGGCCTATCAGGTTTGCTACAGTCACTACATTTGTGAAGATGTTTCATTGTCTTTTTTGTTTTGTTTTGTGGTGCTAGGGATCAAACCAAGGGCTTTTGTACATGCTAGGCAAGCACTATACTACTGAGCTATATCCTCAGGTCTTGTTTATTTGAGACCGAATTTTGCCATATAATTTCAGCTGGGCTCGAACTTTCTGTGTAGCCCGGCCCTTCTGCCTTACCCTACTTAGGGCTGAGATTATAGACATTTGCCACTGTACCCAGCTAGCTGATATTTATCTTATGTACTGTTTTAGGTTTGTTTGTGTTTTGAGTTTTTTGCTGTTTTGTCTGTGTGTTTGTGTGGGGCTGAGAATTGAACCCAGTGTCTCACACATGAATCACTCGACTACTGAGTTCTGCCCTCTAGCTACCACCCTATTTTTTTTTATTTTTTATTTATTTATTTTGAGACATGGTGTTGCTCGGTTTTGCAGGCTGCCTCTGGCCTTGAATTTGCTATCCTCCTGCCTCTGCCTCCCAAGTTGCTGGGTTTGTAGGCATACACCATTACACCTAGCATTGTACTGTTTTAAAGAAAAATAGAGTCATCCTTATTGCATTTACAACTCCAAAATACTGTCACAACCTAAATCTCCTTTCTATGTTGATGGTTTTCAAGATCCTTCTCTTTCTCATATTTACAGAGATTGCAGTGATCTTCTTCATTCCCTTTTGCCCTTCACAGAAGACAAACACCAAAATCCACAGTATTTGTCTTTTTTATCTTATTTCTTACATCTCTCAAGTGTCACAGTTCCACAGATATATGTTCAGTTCACTTTTCTGCAAGTAATTCATGAATTTGCTCTCATAGTGCTTTTCTTCTTTTACTGGGATAAGCTCATGAGAGACTACAGCACCTATGGTTTGTGTTTTCCCCATTTGTTACTTGTTGAATTACTGTCATCTTCATAACGTGTTCTTTAAACACAGCTGAACTGTTTCTCATCATCATCAAGTTTAACACCTGCGGTCATAGTGGTTTCCTAATTCTATCAAAATCTCGTGTATTTTTCTTTATCTTCAGTAATGAACCTGAGGTAATGATGGTAAGCAGCCTAATTTCTTATGTTTATTGGAAGAAAAATGAAAGAAATAGAAATGATTCAGTGTTGTAAGTCATATAAATAATGAGCTCTAAAACCCTTATGCTTAAAACGGTCTTATAATTTAGTTGAAATGTAGAACATTAAAATTTTTTGAGCCAAGTATGGTGGTGCTTGCCAGTAGTCCTTGATACTCAGGAGGCTGAGGCAGGAAGATTGCTTGAGTCTAGGAGTTTGACAATAGCCTGGGCAACATAGTGGGACCTCATCTCAAAAAGGAAAGAAAAACTTTTTCATGGGTATTTCTACATGTAAGAATCAGTGACATCCTAAAGGATCTATATTGGTGCTTAGTAGCACATTTTATATTTAAAAATACTACTTTTCCGTGATTGCTTTGTAGTTCCTGGTCCCATATCAATTGGGACGTTAACTTATATTAAATATTGCACATATCTTTATAAATATTATTAAAAAGATTGGTAGCATTAAAACTGGGTACAAGAACTGGATGTGGTGGCACACTCTTGTAATCCCAGTACTTTGGGAGACGGAGGCAGGAAGATCAATGTGAGTTCAAGGCTAGCCTCGTCTACCTAGCAAGTTCTAGGACAGCCTAGACTACACAATGAGACTCTATCTCAAAAATATAAAAAAACATAAACAAACTGGATAAAAGAGAAACATACTGCATAAAATTATTTTATGATATAAAGGCCTCATTTGGTCTCATCCATTAGTAGTTGATAAATGATTTGGGCTATGTTGCCTTTTGTTTAGTAACCTGAACATAATTGTATCTTTATTTGGTAGTTAATGATATTTTTGCAGCCTTCATTTTTCCTCTCTAGCCTTAAATTATACATGATGTTTAGAATTGAACTGATTATATGCTGACCACATGCCAGGTCACTGCCTTTTTGTTTTTTAATAAATATTTTTAGAAGACTATTATTATATTATTAAGACTATTACTATATTATTCCTAAGGTCACCAGAATGTGGCAAAATACTTCTAGTTAAATTATAACTCTAGTTAGTAGATTTCTTTTTAACAAGGATTTACTATAGTTGTAAGATTCAAGTATGGGTACAGGACTCCCTTCTGGGCTTTATTTGTTCTCTTGATATGTAAGGGGGGAAAAATGAGTAAAACCCAGTTCTTATTTTCTAGAAGTAGAGGTATCTATCAAGTAAATAACTCTATAACAGAATAAAATGAGTGCTATGTTAGGGTTATACAAAAAGAAGAAAACATTGGAAAGAGCAGCTACTTCTAGTTTGGGGAGCCAGGGAATACTTCCTAAATGAAGTGACATTTTAATCAGAACTTAAAAGGTGAGGGAGATCTTTATAGTTAAGGAAGTTAAGAAGTATATTCCAAGCTTAGAGAAAATAGCAAAATGCCAAGTTACAAAACATTAAGTTGAATGTGGGGAATACTATATACCTTGTGGAAGCTAAATAAAGTTTAGTGGGGGTTATGGTTGTGATGAGTTTGAATGTATGCTCAAGGACTTTGAACTGATTTATGTTTGGGGAGCCATTAAAGGATTTTTGATAAGGGAACTAGATATCTAATTTATGTTTTTAGGAAAGGGCTTCTAGCAGCTCTGTGAAGGACAGATTATCATAACAGGATGACTAGTTAGTTGCCATTTACTACAGTTCAGAGAGAATCTGATAAAGGGCTGAACTTGTATGGTAGCTAGAGGAATGGAAATGAGACACAACGTGAGAGGCTTTCAAGATGCTTTGTTCTTCACAGTTTGAGATCAACTGTAGAGAATGAAAATGCTCAACTACTACCCAGAAAAGGTTCATATGAGCCAAAAGAAGGGCAAGATGTGTAATAGCTGGAGTAGTTGGAAGCTGAGGTAGTAGGGTTCAGCTGCTTAAGCCACGTGCAGTGTGCTGATAATTTGCTTGATCTGCAAAGTGATTTTTTTTCCAAAAACCAGATTGACTTGCCATATGTAAAAATTGGAAATTTTTTATTTAAAATCTGACATTCTGGATTTTCTTGAAATATTAGATCTAGCAATGAGACTGTATTCCTATTTTGCAATGTAGGAAGGCTGTGGGTGGTGGTAGTCTCTTGAAAATGGGAAAAGTGGCCTTTACTTTACCCCAGTTTCTATCTGGTCTCATTCATGGTAGGTATTTGAGTTTGCTGCTACGTGTTTAAAGAGCTTTATTAAAATAGCTGCAAGAATGACAGGGTAAAAAGGCATTTTAGATTAAGATAGTGGTATTATCAAAAACCTAAAGCCCAGCTGGGCTCAGTGGCCCACACCTGTAATCCCAGCATCTCTGGCAGCAGAGACAGGAGGATCACAATTTCGAGACCACAGCAATTTGCGTAATTTAGTGAGACCCTGTCTCAAAAAATAGAAAAAAATAAATAAAAATGGGCTGGAGGTGGCAGCTCAGTGGTCTAGCACTTGCAAAGCATGCGAGCTCAAGGCCCTGGGTTCAACCCCCAGTACTGCAAAACAAACACATAAAAACCCTAAAGCCCAGGGGCAGGAGGATCACAAGTTCGAGACCAGAGGCAGTCTTGGTAACTTAGCCAGACCCTGTCTCAAAAAAGTAAAAAAAAATGGGCTGAGGGTGCAGCTCAATGGTACAGCACTTGCAAAACATGCAAGCGCAAGGCCTTGGGTTCAACCCCAGTACCACAAACAAAAACAAAAACAAAAACAAAACCCTAAAGCCAGGAATAAACAGGGTAAGGTAAAGATAATAAGTTTTGTGGATGATGCTGTAGGTTTGTTTTCGGAAGTAGGGTGAAATATGATACGCTAATTAGTGTGATGTGATGTTGTGGAGTTTCTTGAATTACAAGGAAAATTTGGATATGATAAGCCAGATGAAAGCTCTTATGGTCTCTAACCTACTTTTTGTCAGCAAGGATCTTTTTTTTTTTTCCTTTATTAGTAAATGATGATAGGGTACAGAATAATACAGCCCTGGCTTTTTCCATTATCCATTCTTCACATCAATTCTGGCAACACTTTCATCAACCCAACAAAGTTTATGGAGCCTTATGGCTAATATGTAGTGAGACTCAAATGCTTATTTGGGTTATATTCCCCTATTTTTCCAATATACTCATGAAGTTGTGCTCTTTACATTGAGATGGTCCTCTCCCCATTCATCCCTCCACAATGACACTCCTCTTCACTTCCCCTCTGCTAGTGCCTCCCTCCTCTGTTCTGTTCTGCTCTTTATATTGTCCCTTTTACGCTAAATTTAATTGTGCATTTTATGTATCAATTTATGTATAGGATTTTTTTTTCCTTTAAGTATGATTCAGCTCCCACATCTGAGTGAGAACATACGGTATTTCTCTTTTTGAACTTGTGTTCGTTTCCTTAAGATGATGTTCAATTCTATCCATTTTGCTGCAAATGACATTATTTCAATTTCTTTTGATTGCTGAGTAGTATTCCATTGTGTTTGTGATATGTACTATAGTTTTTTTTATCCATTCTTCTGTTGATGGGTACCTTCGTTGGTTCCATAGCCTTGCTAATGTGAAAAGTGCTGCATTGAATATGGAGACACAGGTGTCTCAGTGGTATGATGACTCATCTCCCTTTGGGTATATTCCCAGTAGTGGTATACCTGGGTCATATGGCAGTTCTATTTTTAGTTTTCTGAGGTATCTCCATATTGATTTCCAAAGTGGTTGAACCAATTTACAGTCCCACCAACAGTGTAAGAGTGTTTCTTTTTCTCCACAACCTCGCCAGCATTTGTTATTATTTGTTTTGTTGATCTTAGCCATTCTTAACTGGAGTTAGGTAGAATCTCAGAGTTGTTTTGATTTGCATTTCCCTAATGGCTAGGGATATTGAGGATTGTTTCATGTGCTTCATAGCCTTACGACAGTTCATTTGAGAACTGTCTGTTCAGTTCCTTTGCCCACTTGTGTATTGAATTATTTATTGTCTTGAGATTTGCTTTCTTGAGTTCTTTGTAAATTCTAGAAATTAGTCCTCTGTCAAATGTGTAGGATGCAAAGATTTTCTCTCATTCAGTAGGCTCTTCCTTAACTCTGTTAATTATTTCCTTTGCTGTACAGAAGCTTTTTGATTTCATGTAGTCCCATTGGTTTATTCTTGGTGCAATTTCCTGAGCAATTGGAGTCTTAAGGAAATGCTTTCCTATGCCTCTGTTGGAGCATGTTGCCTATCTTTTCGTCTGGTAACTTTAAGGTTTCTGCTTTTATGTTGAGGCCTTTTATCCATTTTGAGTTAACTCTCATGCAGATTGAGGGGTGCAGGTCTATTTTCATTTTTCTGTAGGTACAAACCCAAGTTTCCCAGCACCATTTGTTGAAGAGGCTATCTTTTCTCTGATTTGCCTGCTCAGCTCCTTTGTCAAAGATCAGGTGGCTGTAGATGCATTAATATATCTCTGGGCCCTCAATCCCATTCCACTGGTCTTCAGGCCTATTTTTGTGGCAGTACCACGCTGTTTTTGCTACTATAGTCCTGTAGTATAGTTTAAAGCCAGGGATTCTGATCCAGCCTGCACTAGTTTTGCAGCTTAAGAGTGTTTTGGCTACATGTGGTCTTTTGTGTTTTTGTATGAATTTTTGGATTATTTTTTCTATTTCTGCAAAGTCTGTCATTGGAATTTTAATGGAGATTGCATTAAATCTGTAGATTGCTCTTGGTAGTATAGCCATTTTTACAATATTGATTCTCCCGATCCATGGGCAGGGGAGGGTTGTCCACCTTCTAGTATCCTCTGCAATTTCTTTCTTTAATGTTCTGAAGTTTTCCTTGTATAGATCTTCGGGATCTTTGCTTAGCTTGATTCCTAAGTATTTAAGGTTTTGGTGAGCTATCGTGAAAAGGATTATAGCCTTAATATTCTTCTCTTCCTGCTCACAGTTGGAGTAAAGAAAGGTTACCGATTTTTGATGGGAGAAGGGCCTGGCAATCCACTCCCAAGGCAATCCTGAAACAGTCAGCCATTGAAAACCCTACGAGGGTCGCTATGAGTCGGATACTGACTCAACGGCACCTAACAACAACAACAACAACTGATTTTTGAGTATTAATTTTTGTATCCTGCCACTCCACTGAAGCAGTTAAGTCTAAAAGTTTTCTAGAGTTTTTGGGGTCTTTAGGATTGTGTCGTCCATGAATAAGGATAATTTGACTTCTTCTTTGCCTGTCTGTATCCCTTTGATTTCTTTCTCTTGTGTGATTGCTGTGGCTAGGACTGCAATCACAATGTTAAATAAGATAGGAGAGATGGACATCCTTGTCTTGTTCCTGATCTTAGAGGAAATGGTTTCAATTTTTCTCCATTTTAATATTGGCCCTAGGTCTTTCATAAGTGGTCTTTATGATGATAAGATAGTTTCCTGTTATGCCTATCTTCTCCAGGGTTTTATCACGAAAAGGTGTTGCACTTTGTCAAAGGCCTTCTCAGCATCGATCAAGATGATCATGTGGTTTCTGTTTGCAAGTCTCTTGATATGTTAAATTACATTGGTCGATTTTCATAAGCTGAACCAACCTTGCATCTGTGGAATAAATCCCACTAGGTCATGGTACATAATCTTTTTTACCTATTGCTGAATTCAGTTTGCCAGGATTTTGTTGAGAATTTTTGCATCTATGTTCATTAGGGAAATTGGTCTGTAGTTTTCTTTCTTAGATGTATCCTTGCCTGGTTTAGGTATTAGGGTAATGGTGATTTCATAGAATGAGTTTGAGAGTGCTCCCTCCTTTTCTACTTTTTCAAATAATTTGAGGACAACTGGTATTGATTCTTTGAAGGTTTGATAGAATTCATCAGCAAGGATCTTAATCATTTTTATGTACCCAATACTTCCCGTAGTGGTAAACACATAAAAAGCACTGTTGATTAAAGGATTGTTGAATTATCTTAGTTGAGTTTATAAAAGTATACAGTGGATTAAATGGAGGACAGATAAGGAATTTGTAGTCTAGAAGTGCTAATGAAAAGCTGAACTTAGGCTTGTCATCATGTAAATGATGAGAAAAAGATATTTGGAAGCATGAAATGAGCAGTATTTGCTAATGAGTTAAAGAAGTCCCTGAAAGAAAAGGATCAAAGATGACTCCATGGTTGCTGGCCTGAGATTAGAACAGTGGTACCAGAGAAGTGGAATTTTGGGAAAGGGAGCTAATTTGAGAGTAGGAAGTGCTTCGGAGAAAAATAAAAGAGGTGGAAGAAGCATGATCAATTTAAGTGCTTAGCAGTACTGGGAATAGGGAGTGCTAGAGAAGTGAGAGAGTGGATAGAACAGGTGCTTAGCAAAGGCTTCACTAACTGGGTGATATTTGAGCAAAGATTCAAAGGTGGTGAGGGAATGAGCTGTGTAGAATCTGAAGGAAGAATATCCTAGGAAGAGGGATTGATTAGCACTAAGGCCTTGTTGAGTTCAAGAAATGACCCAGAACTCCATATGGCTGGGAGCAACAGTGAAGTAGATCAGAGAAGAACCAAAGTTATGGAGTCCTGGAAGTGAAATACAAAAATGTTTCTAAATGGAAAGGATAATCACCTGTGTCAGATGTAACTCATAGGTGAAGTACGATGAGGGTTTGAGAATCTGTTACTAGTTTAGCATTCTATTACTGACCTGGAGCAATTTTGTAGGGTGGTATATGTGAAAGCCTGGTTGAAATGAAAATACAAAATTGGATCAGGAATCTTTTAAGGTGGTAAAATAATGTTATGTTTGTATGCAGACAGTTGTGATCCAGCAGAAAAAGTTTTGATGACTCAGGAGAAAGCAAAGAATTGCCAGAGAGAGACTTAAGAAAGAAGGTTATGGGGTTGTGTATGAGTAACAAGAGGGCAAGTAGTTTGTATGGGTACAGATTGGGTGGTAAAAACAAAGTTTTCTTCTGAATACTTCTCTGTCAGATTTTCAGTACTACATTAATAAACAGTCTTTAGCTGACAAGAAGTATGGGAGAAAAAGTGCTAGGGGTTTTGAGAAAAAGAAGACTGAATAATTATTAAGAGAAAGCGAGTAAATGGATATGGGAAATGCATGATTGCCAGGTAGCATTAAGAGCCCATTAGATGTTCTTGGTTGTGAGTTTAAGTGAAATCAGTTAGCATGGCTGTATTGTTTTTCCTCACTGAGTGCAGTTATAGGTTAGGAAAAAGTTGTATTTTGCCAGAGTTAGGATTTGCGAACTGTGTATGACAGAGAACTGAGCAAAAAAATAAAAGAAATAAATGATTTTGGCTGATTATGGAATTTAGGATTGTTTTAAGATTGTTAATAAGGGAAATAAGAGCAAGAGGGAGGTGGTAGGGTCAACAGATTGTAGATGTCAGCACAAATAAAGAATTTTTGAGCTGGGCACAGTGGTTCACACCTATAATCCCAGCAATTTGGGAGGCAGAGTCCAGAGGATCACAAGTTCCAGGCCAGAGGCAGCCTGCGTAACATAGTGAGACCCTATTTCAAAATAAAGAGTGAAAAGTGGACTGAAGGTGTGGCTTAGTGGTAAAGCACCTACAAAAACATGCACAAGGCCCTGGTTTCAACTCCAAAGTACCGCAAGGGGGGAAAAAAAAAAGGAATTGGGATATGGGAGGAAGTGAGTTGGAAGAAATGGGAAGGGGTAGTCATTGTCCAGAGCTTGAAATTGAGATGCAGAGGTTGCAGTTGTGGATAGTTACAAGGTGTCATTGCGGGAATGAGTAATTGAGGTAGTATGGAGAACAACAATACAGGAGTAGATTTGAGGAAATGAAAAGTGAGGATGTTGGAAGAATGATCTATATGGACCAGAAAGTATCAGTAATTAAGACAGGAGTTATGTTGGAGAGAGGGGGACCAGTGAGTAAAGTATTCAAGGAGTAAGGGCTAATAACTTAGGGGTCTATATAAGCATGTTAAGGAAAGAGGTAGTGTGGGTAGTATAATGACATGAAATTCAAAGCGGGAGTAGAGTGGAGATGTCTTATAACAAATAGAAGTTTGTTCTTTGTTATCTAGAAGTAAAATAATTTTTAGTTTTTAGAGAAGCTTTCAAGTGAATGTGTGCAAAATTAAACAGTATTTCATGACCATGTCACCTAACTAAATAGCAAAAAAGAAAAAAGAGGATGATTTATTGTAGGTTATGTAAATAAAGATAGTTGTTACCTGTGTGAGGTGGTATACACCTGTAAACTCAGCACTCGGGCAGATGCAGGAGGATCTTGAGTTAGAGGCCAGCCTGGGCTACATAGTGAGACTCTGTCTCAAAATAAATGAATAAATAAAAATAAATTAGTAAATGAAAGAAGGAAAGAAAAATAATTGTTGATTTTCCATGGACTATTACACAGAATAAGCTTCTGGTATTTTAACAGATGGGAAATAAGACCAAGATTGCAAAATGTCCTTTAAGATCAAAACAACCTGGACACATTCTAAAATCAACACAAAATACTTATATTGGGAGTGAAAAACTTTTACAAAAGAAGATGATTGGCTCAGAGATTTCACAGGGAAAAGGTGAAAAAAATAGAATGACAGTTTCGCCCTCTAAGGATTTATGTAAGCACTATGCAGATAAAGACTGTCTTCATATCCAAAAAGAGATTTCACCTGCAACCTCTAACGTACAGAAGAACAGAAACACCACAGATACAGCTGTAGAAGCTAAACAGAAGCCTCATGAAAAACACATCACAGCTGAAAATGTGAATAGCAGTTTGGTGTGTCTAACACAAGACCAACTACGACAGATTTTGATGACTGTAAACCAAGGAAATGGATCTAGTTCTCTGACTGAGAATAGAAAGGAGGTGGAAACAAGTAAGATTTCTCTTAAGTTTTGTTGAATATTTTCTCAAGATGTGCTTTCGAATTTTAGATTCATTGGCTTTTATGTAATTGTGCCCCTTAAATTCTAATTTTACATGTAACAGTCTTTTAAAATAATTACTCTTTTAGAAGACTTTCTCCAATATGTAAAGTTGCTTTTATAGTTAGACTATATTTTATTTTTCATTTTATTTATTTCTTCTGTAGTACTTGAAGAGTTGAACCCAGGGCCTCTCACATACTTTGCAAGTGCTCTACCATTTGACTGCTCCTTTAGCCCATTTATTTTTTATTTTTAGTCAGGGACTCCCTGGGTTATACAAGCTGCCTCTAGCCTCAAACTTGCCATCTTCTTGGCTCTGCCTCCTGAGTCACTGGGATTACAGGCGCGCACGACCACGCCTGGCTTCTTGTCATTGCTTGGTGTTGCCCAGTCGTTGCTAACGCCTAGCAATCCTCATAGGGTTTTGTATGTCTGATTATTTCAGGATTGCTTCGGGAATGGATTGCCACATCCTTCTCCCATTTTTGCAGTGCTGGGGATCAAATCCAGGTCCTCAGAGAGTGCAGAGCAGCACTCTACCAACTGAGTTAAATCCCAGCCCCATATTTTAAAGTTAATGCCCAAAATATTCTTCTTATCTTTAAGGAACTTGGTTTCTGTGGTCTCCAGAAGAGACATTAATACAAAACAAAACAAAACCCTCTTGAACTTAAATAAATAAACTTAAATAAAGCCTTTAGTAGGCTTTATTTAATACTTAAAATAATCATATAAAGCAATGTTTTTTAAAACAAAATAACGACAACAAAAAAACAGAACAAACAAAAAAAACCAAGTGTGATGGTACACACCTGTAATCCCAGCAACTCGAGAGGTGGAGGCAGTAGGATCACAAGTTTAAGACCAGAGGCAGCCTGAGTAACTTAGGTCCTGTCTCAAAAAAAGCTGGGGAAGCAGCCAGGAGGGCTGAGGGATACAGCCTAGTGACAGGGCAATTGCACTGGGTTCAACCCAAGTACTATACAAAAAACCACTATGGTATGTCAAGCAAAAATTAAGGAAACATTACTGTGAAGATTCGACTTGAGTTGCTGAAAAACATTGCTGTCCTGGTCCCTGTATTTGTTCTTCTTGTCTCTCAATTCATGCTAAGGATAGGCTGTCCTGTTTTTTAACCGATGTGAAAGATAAAATTAAGTCATAGAAGTAGATTGTTACTTGCTTTCATAAGTCATGGCATTGGGTTAGGTTTTCAGAGCCTTCTAATTTAGGTTTGATCTAAGGAATTGTGAATATGAAGGTATCAGAAATATCATTAAGTTTTATTAGGCAGTAGTGAAATAAAATACAGTGGACAGTCCCCATGGATACTCTACATGATTGGTTTGGGGGCTGGGTAATTCCTGTATACTCCAAGTATAGTCATTTACCCTCTGTTGGTCTACATTATTCTTTGTAAAATAAAGAAACTTATTTTGTCCTGAAGGCTGGAATTCTAGCTCAGAGAACAAAAATAACAACTTACTGGGCAAAATGAGAGAATATCAACAGAGTTAAAGCTCATTTTACCTAATCATGTGATGACTTATTAGGTGTGCTTCCTCTTCATTAAGGGAACTAGCACTCTCAGGAAGAATTAGAACAATTTTTGAACCATTTTATGAGCTCTCTGTAAAACATTTGGTTTAGCTGCTATTATAGCTGGGACATAGAAACGGTTTATGGAAAAGTTGTCCACTGATTTCACAGTTAAATGAGAAAAATAAGGTCAAGTAATGAGTTTTTGTTAAGCTATTTGCATTTATTTCCCTTTTGATTGTGATTTGTGTTATAATTATTTGTAAAAGTATATTAGTAAGAGTAAATGGAGGGTTTTTTTTTTTTCTGTTGCTTATTTTCATTCTTATTTGATATAAGAAGTTGGCTATGGCCATGAGCAAGCCATTTAATCTTTGGACCTCAGTTTCTCTTTTTTGATACCCACCTCAAGGATTATTGTGAAAGTTAAAGTAGATCATGTATAAGACTGTTTTAATTGTATAGGAGTATACCAGGATAAGGTATTACAATAGATGTAATCTAGCATTAATTTTAAAACATGCATTTTATTTCCTAGGTCAGGATAGTCTAAATTTCAACAGTATTCCTAATCAGCAAAAGGACGAGAACATTATGGAATTAGTGCAAGGAACTGAAGTTGTTTTATCTTTCTCAGATGAAAGCAAATCTTTCACTAAAAATGAGGAGGCATCTAAACAATACGAGCAGGAAATTGCCATGTATGTAACTCATACTTGTTTTTCTGGGGTCATCTTGGGGATATGGTTCTGGTTTTCCTTTAGTTGCATTTGAAATATTTACTTTGACGACTTGGCTATTTAAAAGCTTATTAATATTTATGGAGTCAGTCATGTGGAAATGTATAATAAAGTCTCTGGTTTTTTGTTTTGTTTTGCCTTAGAGAGAATGAATGGAAGCCAGCTGACATATTCAGTACACTGGGGGAAAGGGAACGTGATAGAAGTTTGTTAGAAGCAAAAAGAGTCCAGTGGAGGAAAGAGCTAGGTAGGTGATTTTTATACCTTTTATTTTAGTTTTTTTTTTTTTTTTTTTTTGGCTATGGCATATATAGTGAGGATGAACTCATCTTTTGAAAGTGTGTCATCAGAAGTCTTGTTTTATAACATTTGACATTTATAGTTTGTTGTTGTTGTTGTTGTTGTTGTTGTTGTTGTTGTTAGGTGTCATCGAGTTGGTATCCGACTCATAGCAACCTTGTGTACAATAGATGAAACACTATTGTCAATGCTTCTCTTCTGTTCATAGGGTTTTCAATGGCAGATTGATTTTTGGGAGTGGGTTGCCGGGTCTGTCTCCCAAGCCCACAGCACCTGGTGTTCCCAGGCAGTCTCCCATCCACATACCGACCAGGTCTGACCCTGCTTAGCTTCCGGGATCTGATGGGATCGGGTGCCATAGGGCTACGGCTGCAGGCTATAGTTTGTTAGGTGCTGTCAAGTCAGGTCTGACTTATAGCGACCCTATGTATGACAGAAGGAAACACTACAAGGCACTATGTCAGTGCTTCTCTGCTATTCATAGGATTTTTGATGGCTGATTGTTTCAGGAATGGGATGCCAGGTCTTTTTCCTGTTTTTGTGGTGCTAGGGGTTGAACCTGGGGCTTCACCATATGCAGAGCAAGCACTCTACCAACTTCTCTACAAATGCATAGAAGCTCTGTGGTTTCATGTTGCTTTGAGTCTTTTCTTTCTTTTTTTTTTTTTTTTTTTTTTTTTTTTGCTGTACTGGGGGTTGAACCCAGGGCCTTACGTTTGCATGCTCTGCAAGTGCTGCACCACTGAGCTGCACCCTCAGCCCAGTTTTTCACTTTTTGAGACAGGGTCTCGCTAAGTTACGCAGACTGCCACTGGTCTCGAACTTTGCGATCCTTTTGCCTCCGCCTCCCAAGCCACTGGGATTATAAGTGTGCGCCACCACACCTGGCTAGTCTTTTCTTTTCCTTTCTTTTCTTTTTTTTTTAATTGGACATTTTTAATGTACACCTTAATGTGATTCATTCTGACATGCTTTTCATTGTGGCATTTCCATATCTTTTCTTTTTTTTGAGACAGGGTCTTGCTGAATAGCCCAGGCTGTCCTGGCACTCACTATGTATAACAGGCTGGCCTCATGTCGATCTTCTTGCTTGACCTCAAAATTACCTTGATCCTCCTACTTCAGCCTGGTGAGTGCTGGGATTACAGATGTGCTCCACCATGCCTGACGCTAAGTCATGTCTTTTTGTTTGGTACTGTGTAGTGTACACTCAAAACATTAATGTCACTAGTATCCTTCTGGAGTCTTTGTAACTCAAGCAAGTATTCCTAAACTTCCCTCTTTTTTATTTTTCCATTTTTATTTGGCTTCCTTTCATGGGATGAGTGATTTAGAAAAAGGGATAAGCACTAGAAATAGACAATGAATTTTTACAGACTAGAAATAAAGAATGAATTTATGTTGGAAGTCAAGACAACAGGAATGAAGAAATTAAAATTTGTAACAACAGTATCAGGTTTGAAGATCTGATATGTGTTTTTGTCACAATTTCAGCTTTGAGTATTTTCTTTCAATGTATTTTACCTACCAAATACAATACCAGATTTCCAGCTGGACACTGGTGCATACCTATAATCCTAGCTTCTTGGGAGACTGAGGCAAGAGGATTGTTGAGTTTGAAGCCAGGGGCAGCCTGCACAATTTAGCAAAACCCTGTCTCAAAAATAAAAAAGACAAAAACGGTTGGGAGTGCAGCTCAGTGGTAAAGTATTTGGCTAGCATGAGCAGGGCCCTGGATTCAACCTCCAGTACTGCAAAAAAGACAAAACAAAGCAACAACAACAACAAACAATGAAATGAGATGGAGCTACTTGGAAATGTGCCTGTAGCTGTACCACTGTGGTATCTGATCCTGTCAGATCTCAGAAGCTAAGCAGGGTCGGGCCTGATTAGTGCTTGGATGGGAGACCACTGGGAATACCAGGTGCTTTATGCTTGGGAGGAGGACCCCAGCATCTCCCCGACTCCCCAAAAAAACCAGTCAACCATTGAAAACCCTATGAATAGCAGAGAAGCACTGACAGTAGTGTTTCACC
The DNA here is from genome assembly GCA_007922755.1 of Pedetes capensis. Lineage (NCBI taxonomy): Eukaryota > Metazoa > Chordata > Mammalia > Rodentia > Pedetidae > Pedetes > Pedetes capensis. The sequence continues at coordinate 70,974 of VMDO01005375.1, read as the reverse complement.
TGTTGTACATAGGGTTTCTATGAGTTGGACACCAACTCAATGGCACCCAACAACAACTTAGAAGTGACTGAAGTATTTTTTGCTATAATTATTGTCTTAAACACTTGTTTTACTTGATATTGTTAGCAAGGGCATCTTTCTAAATCATGCTTTCATTAATTTTCTTGAAATTTAAAATTGTACATCTCTTTAGCCAGGCGTAGTGGTGTGTGCCTATAATCCCAGCACTCAGCAGGCTAAGGGAGGAGAATTGTGAATTTGAGGCTGCTGTGGGCTACATAGTCAGTTCTAGGCAAGCCTGAGCAGCATAGTGAGAGAGACCCTGTCTCAAAAACAAATAAACAAAAAGTATCCATCTCTGAATTTTATATTTAAAGAGCTATTAATTTAAGGCTTAATTTTGACTATCACACATAGGATTTTATGGTTTTTAGCAATTATGAGAAATAGTTGCTACCATATTTATTTGGTGCTAGGTCCTACCCAGAAATAGGCAAAATAATTGTCCCTGTTTATAGAGGAATCATCCAAGGTTTAGAGAGGTTAACAGCAGTTGAGCTCAGAGTTGATGCTGAAGTGCACAGTTCTAATCTTTAATTCTCTTAGTGGTAATAGAATTTAAGAATAATATGTTATTTTGAAATATTATATTGCTATTAATAAATGTAATATAAAAACATTTTATATCCATTTGTGCTATACTTAGGTTGGTTTTGCTTTAAAATGTTTTATTACATATCACTAAGAATTCCTCTCTGCCTTATGAATTAATCTCCTTTAAAAAACAATTTTGATTAAATCTATGTTGCAGTCTACATTCTTTAAGAGGGTCACGATTTGTTCACATGATTCTTTTTTTACAGTTTATGTACATTGTTTTAAAAAGGACATTATTTACAGATGAACAGGTTGCTTTAAAGAAGAAAGAAAAAGAAGCTTCAGTAAAAGAGAATAATCCTTGGAAAAAATCTGAAAGTGATAAAATAGTATGGGAAAACCTTCAAATTCTTGATCATTCTAGGGTAAGAGTACCAAAATCAAGCATTTTGCTCATGTCTGAACACAGTTTTCCATACTTCAAATACAATTGTAAAAATACAAAACAGCATTCATATTATAAAATTTATGTTCAGAGCTCACTTAAAAAAAAAAAAGTTTATTGGTTTTAAACTAGTATTTGAATTTAATTATGACCTAAACTAGTTTGTTTGCTTTCTGCAAGTTGTCTTGCTACTTTAGTAGGTAAATATAGGGGCACCAGGAACCACTTTTAGGCGCCTATAATGAAGTACTGCTGTTTTTTAAATGGTATAAAAATCTGCTAATATGTGATGTCTACCACAAGGTTATCAAATCATCCATAAGTGTTTACGTAGCAAACATAAGTATGTACCACTATCCTTTGGTTAGTGCTTCTGTGATTTCTAAATTTTATCTGTTTAATTTTAGATAAAGTAGCTTTGTTTTTCTGTCCTTTTATCTTTTTCTGTTTTTTTTTTTTTTTTTTTTTTTTTAAAGACTTCTGCTGGCTCTTCAAACAAATTGTCACCATGTCCATGTCAGGTTATGGTGGCCCAAGGTGATGGGTGCTCATTACTTAGAACAAGTCAGATTTTAGAGGTAAGTCCTAAAGGTTAGTACTTTGAATATTTAAACCCTTTAGTACTTGATTTCTGTATAATTTGTCTTCTTAAATTGCCAATTTTTACTGAATGTATTATATAGCTCCTTAAACAAATGTAAAAAAGTTATATACCATTTCATTTTTTACATGTATAATTGCATCTTCCTTGTGAACATTTACATTTTAGCAAATGTATTATGAAAATAATGCAGTAACTTGAAGGAGTGGTGTGAATGGTGAAATTTTCAGCACTGTGTGCCTAGTTGGCTATATTTTTCTTTCCTTTATTTATAAATGTTGAAGGAGTAGAGAGTAATAAGACTTTTGCTATTTCCATTATGCACCTGTTACATCACTTTTGGCTATACTTACATCAACTTACATATTTTAGAAAACCATTTGATTAATATGTAATAAAAATCCTATACAATCATGGGTTATATTCTCATTGATGTTTTTCCCCTTCCTCTATTTTTTCCTATTTATTCATATAGTTGTATCATACATTTTGAGATTATCCTCTCCCCCTTTACCCTTCTACATTAGTTCCCCTTCCCTTATCCCCTTCCACAACTTTCGCCCCCCAAAGTCCCCTCCCCTCTTCTTTCTACTCTGTTTATATTTTCCCTTCTTAGATAAAGTGTGATTGTGCATTTTTATATATCTACTTATGTATAGATTTTTGTTTCTTCCTTTAAATTAGATTCACCTCCCACATATGAGTGAGAACATAAACTATATTTCTCTTTTTGGAACTTTTGTTGAAACCCATTTTATCTATTTTTTATACTGTTGCCTTTTTAGTATCATGTCTAGGAAATCATTGCCAATTCCAATAATAGGGAGCTTTTTTCCTATGTTTTCTTACAGAGTTTTTATGGGGTTTTTTTGTTTGTTTTGTTTTGTTTTGTTTTGTTGTTGGTTTGGTTTGTTTTGTTTTTATAGCTGTACTCAGGGGTTGCACCCAGGGCTTCACACATGCACATGCATCTTGGCTCAAACTTGGGATCTTCCTACCTCTGCCTCCTGAGTTGCTGGGATTACTGACGTGAACCACCACACCTGGCTGGTTTTATAGTTTTAACTCTTGTATTTAGGTGTTGGATATATTTCAAGTTAGTTTTTATATGTGGTATAAGGTGAGGGAACATCTTTATTGTTTTGCATGTGAATATTCAGTACATCACTGTTAAAAAGACTGTATTTTATGATCTTGGCACCCCTTTCCTAAATTGTTTGAATTATTTATGCTACAATTTATTTGTGGGCTCTCTGTTCTATTAGACTATGTGTTTGTCTTTATGCCATTGCCTCACTGTTTTCATTGCTATACCTTTGTACTAAGTTGTGGCTTGTGGAGTTTTATTGTTTGTTTTTCAGCACTTGGCATGGATCCTAGGGCCTCATACAAGCTAGGCAAGCATTCTACCACAGAGCTACACCTCTAGCCCCTGTAGTATGTTTTGAAATTAGGAAGTGTGAATTTTCCAACTTTGTTGTTTTTACAGTAGTGCTGACTATTTAGAGTTCCTTGAAATTCTGTATGAATTTTAGCACAGATTTTTCTATTTCTATAAAAAAATTGATATTTTCATAGGGATTGCATTGAGGTTGTAGATTGCTTTTAGTAGGATTGATAATTTAACCATATTAAACCTTCCAGTTGATGAACACAGACTCTATCCATTTATTTGTGTTGTTTTTAGTTTCTTTCTGTAATGTTTTATAGTTTTCAGAATACAAGTCTTTGACTTCTTGGTTAACTTTATTCCTAAGTATTTTATTTTATTCTTTTCAATACTGTGGGAAATAGAGTTCTTTTTAAAATTTCCTCTCTAAATTGTTCCTTGTTAATATAGAAAAACACAACTGCTATTTGCTATATTGGTCTTGTATCCTGTAACTTTGCTGAATTTGGTTATTAATTGTAAGTTCTTTGCGTGGAATGGTGGTAGTTATTATGTGGTACATGAGTTTGATGTGGATCCTTCTGGTACTATTTTGTTAATGAGTAAATACATATACATTGATCTATATTAATGTCCAACACATTCATACATTATAACTGGATCAGGTATAATTTTCCTTTTGGAAACTTTTTAGCTTTCTGACTTTAAAAAATATTATGCAATATTTCTGATTTGCAAAAAAACACGAAGAATAGCAAAAACACCTCTAAGGAAGAGCCCATTGTAGCATAGTTTAGAGTTTAGCAGGAATTTCTTTGGATTTATGTCACTAACAGGACAAGATTTTTGTGTTTTATTTTGGTTTTGCTTTGGTGCCGGGACTTGAACCCAGAGCCTGGAGCATGCTAAACAATTGCTCTACCTGGGCTTTATCCCCAGCCAGGATAAAAAAAAATTTTTTTAAGTAGGAGATCATACTCTAGTACAATAAAAATGGCATACCTAAAACTTACATTCCTTCTGTTGTGACATAACTTTAGAATCCTGAGAATAGGGTTGATGGATTATGAGCCTCCTCCCACAGGAGAAGTGAGATGTGAGTATATTATAACCCAGTCTTAATCCACTGATGGTCTTATTTCACATGAGAATATTTTGTCTTGACTGCAATGAGCCAGTCCTGGTCAAAGCTTCCCTTTGCCTCTCTGTACTGGTCAATCTTGGAATCAGGGGAACATTACATTAGTCTTATAAAATTAAACTCTATGGAAAGAATTTTGTTCCTAATCTAAAACTAGATGGGTCTCTGCCTTGCCAGGAAGATTTAACAGTTAAATAAAATAAGAAAGTAGAATTATTTGAAGGCTTCTTAGGCCCAAGAACTGTACTATACACATCACATGCCTGTACATACAGTTTCAGAATAAGATACAGAATTTACTATTACCTAAACAGGCTGAGGAGAGCACTGAGAGCAACTTCAGCAACCTAACTACCCACAGTACTAGGCTTAGATAAGTCACCCTTTGTTCAAAGAGGGATAAACAAGAAAATGAGGACTGAAGATAATTAGCACTTGATCATGGTGTGTGTGTGCACATAGGTCCCTCTCCCCCAGTGCTAGGGGATGGAACCCAGGGCACTCACCACTGAGCTACACTCCCAGCCTCTCTTTTTCTTTTTTCTTTTTTTAATTTTGAGACACAGTTTTGTTAAGTTGTACAAGCTGCCTCTGGCCTCAAATTTGCAATCCTCCTGCCTCAGTCTCCTGAGTCACTGAGATTACAGGCATGTGCCATGGTGCCCAGCATTCATCTTATTTATAGAAATAATAAATTTATGGTTCTGGGAAACATGGATATCTGCTTGCAGAAAAATGAAAACTGACCCGCATCTCTCAATATGCACAAGAGTTAACTTGAAATGGATAAAAGACCTCAACATAAGACCAGAAACCTTAAAATTAATAGAAGGGTAGGCAATGTGCTCCAACATACAGGGATAGGAAAGCATTTCCGTAATAGGAGTCCAGTTGCTCAAGAAATCACAACAAGAATAAATGGAATTACATTAAATTAAAAAGCTTCTGTACAGCAAAGGAAACAATCAACAGAGTCAAGGAAATCCCCACTGAATAGGAAAAAATCTTCGCATCCTATACATCAGACAGTGGACTAATTTTCAGAATTTATGAAGAACTCGAGAAAGCAATACCCAAGAAAACAACCCAATACACAGATGGGCAAAGGAACTGAACAGACAGTTCTCAAATGAAGAGGCTCGTAAAGCCATGAAACACATGAAAAAATGTTCAATATCCCTAGCCATTAGGGAAATGCAAATCAAAACAACTAAGAGATTCCACCTTATTCCAGTAAGAATGGCCAAGATCTATAAAACAAATAACAAATGCTGGTGAGGCTGTGGAGAAAAGGGAACCCTCTCACACTGCTGGTGGAGTTGTAAATTGGTTCAACCACTTTGGAAATCAATATGGAGATACCTTAGAAAACTAAAAATAGATCTGCCATATGACCCAGCTATACCACTATTGGGAATTTACCCAAAGGGAGATGAGTCGTAATACCACAGAGACACCTGCATCTCCATGTTCAATGCAGCGCTCTTCACAATAGCAAGGATATGGAATCATCCAAAGTGTCCATCAACAGAAGAATGGATAAAAAAACTGTGGTACATATACACAATGGAATACTACTCAGCAATCAAAAAAATATGAAGTAATGTCATTTGCAGCAAAATGGATGGAATTGAAGAAAATTATCTTAAGTGAATGAACACAAGTCCAAAAAGAAATACCACATGTCCTCACTCATATGTGGGAGCTGAATCAAATTTAAAAGAAGGAAAAAATCCTATACATAAATTGGAACATAATAAAAAGCTCAAGTAAACTAAGCTGAGAAGGGACAATTCAAGGAGCACAAAGGAGGAGGGAAGGATCTAGCAAAAGGAAGTGATGATGGGAGAAGACAGGAGGGGGAGGAGGAACAAGGAGGAGCAAGGAATGAGAGAGAGGGTGACCTCAAAGTAAACAGCCCAACTTCAGTAGTTCTGGAAATAATTATAATAATACCAACAATACCAAAGGATGGTAATAATGCATATGGGCTAGATTATTCATATAATTCTGCTGACAATGTAAAAATATGACTACAGAAAAAAGTGTGGACTTAAATCATAATTGGGATGCAAGGGTATACAGAAAAATATTCCCATAAAAAGACATGCAAGTAGAAGAGACGCCATTGGTGGCGGGATGGGATGGGGGGAGGAGGGGCACAAGAGGGTAAGGAGGAAGGAAGCTATCTGTGCAGTGTACAATGAAATGCATATATGGAAATGTCGCAATGAAATGCATGTCAGAATGAAACACATTAAGTTGTACATTAAAAATTTCCAATAAATAAATTTATTCCAGGCAGCTAAATTGAGAATACAGATGATCCATGGAAAAAGTAGTTGAATAACCTAGTCAAATGTTTTGCGTTTAAATTACCTATCTGGCTTCGAACTTAATGATTCTCCTGCTTCAGCCTCCAGAATTTCTGGGATTACAGGCATGCACCATGGCACCCACCTTTCCAGAATATATTTTTTAAAATTTAGCAAAAGATTTTGACTAGACATGGCCCCAAAGACGATATATGACAAATAAGCATGTCAGAAACTGGGATTTTGAACTATATGCTAAGCCTCTATGGGTCTTCTTGTTTCAGAGACTTTTAAAAGTAATTTCTAAAATCAGAGCAGTTTTTTAAGTGATATTACTTATTTTGCTGCTGCTGTTCTTGGAAGATCCTTCCTGTTCTTTGCAGCCCCGTGCCCTGGGTCCCACCTACCTACTTGAATGCTCTGTCATGTGGACAAAGTGGGCAGCTGGATGGTGTCTAGAGTGAGGGAGGTGGCTCTTGGTGTCTCACCATGGAAATTTTGAAATGACGGGCTATTCTGGGCCATGCTGAGTCACCACTGAGTGTTCTTTCCCAAAGCTGCAGTTTTTAGACTGCTCTGAGTATTAAATGAGACATTTCCTTTCCTTACACTTACATGTCTTACTATATCCCTCTAGTAGTATATGTTTAAAATATGATTCTGAGAATCAAAATATTTCTATTTAGTAGTATAGTTAACTTCTGTGTTTGATACTTTTCTTTGTCCTAGAGATAAATGCATTACTAGGTTAAATATGTATAAATAACTTTGACATGATTTGTAACTAAGTAGTTAGAAAAACGGGATTGAACTTTATTTGGCTTGATGATTGCTATTTAGGAAATAGTACTGCTGAAGCACCCTGTCACTGCTGTTAAACAAGAATAACAGGGAAAATGAGTAAAAAAAAAAAAAAAAAAAAAAAATAGATGACCAGCAAAGGAAAATAAAGGAAAAATTTGTATATTCAAAGGTAACTTAGGAGGCTTTATGGGTATAAAGGAAAAACGTTTTTTCCAAAAAAAGGGTTTTTTTGGAGGAGGAGGATTAGACAGGGTTTTACTGTATGTAGTCCAGGCTGGCCAAGAACTCATCGTGCAGACCAGGTTGGTCTTGAACTTGTATTAATCCTCCTGCCTCAGCCTCCCCGGTGTGGGATTAATAGGTGTGTACCACTATGCCTCAAGTGCTCAAATTCTTTAATCAGATAAACTTGCAAGTATTCTGAAACTATAAGACCAAGGTACTCAAATTCCACATTTGGCTATGTGAATGTTTTCGTTAAATGCATTTAGTGTGATTTTGTATAGCTTCTGCTGAATTTTAGGAATTTCTGATTCTTTGAGTTTTGTAAGCTGTTTATTGGTTTGATTCCTTATATATTTAGATAAAGTTTTGTTAATTGCCATGTTTATTCTGCTGGGAGGTGACTTTTAGAAATCGTGGTTGTCACTTAGGATTTTATATGAGAATAACTTAAAAAATTCTTAGCAGTTATTTGTCACTATTAGGGTGAGGAACATGACAGATGGGCAGTACACTTTGATTCATTGAAGAGTCGTCCTGGTTCTCAGTCTCAGCTGTCTTCTTGGTCAACACACAAACACCCAGAATACTTCTGTGTCTCTCCTGACACTCAGGAGCTGGCTGATGTCAACAGCATTTACACTCCTATGCCTGGAATCCAGGTTGAACCTTCAGGGGAAGAGCATATAGCAAAACCTGTTAAGGATGTGGCTGTGGCAAACAGTCAGAAAACAAAGTAAGTTCATTATTTAGTATTTTTCATGTTCAAGAAAAGTGTTTTAATAGAACTGTTAGTATGTCTTATTGTTTTTGGGTTTGGTTATTTTTCCTTTGAAATAGAAATGATTAGTAGATGTATCTTAAGCAAAAATGATTTAGCTTCTTGAACCTACCTTTGTGGGGTTTTGATAGCTAATGTATCTTGCCAGCTTTCTCCGTTCTATGACTGCTCTCTTGGACCCAGCACAGATTGAGGAACGAGACAGACGGCGACAAAAACAATTAGAACATCAGGTATGACACTATAAAGCATTGTTCCAGTTATTTGGCTTAATATTAATCACGGCTATGAGCTGGGTGCAGTGGCGCACGCCTGTAATCCCAACGGCTCAGGAGGTGGAGGCAGAAGGATTCCAAGTTCGAGACCAGAGGCAGTCTGCGTAACTTAGTGAGACCCTGTCTCAAAAAGTAAAAAAAATGGGCTGAGGGTACAGCTCAGTGGCCTAGCACTTGCAGAGCATGCAAGGGTGAGGCCCTGGGTTCAACCCCAGTACGGCAAAAAAAATAAAATCATGGCTAGCATATACCTAAGTAAATGGAAATTAAAACTCTGATACAAACTTGCAGCACAGGTCCTATTCCATCCTGTGATGAATCCAGTCTATGCCTCAACTGGCATTGTGATGTTACAAGTAAGTTTATGCTGAGAACCTTAAACTATCACCTATGACAGCCACCTGCCTTCCAGTAGAGACTCTTTAACATAGAAGTTCTGTGTATGTCATTAGATTAGTACTGGTTATTTTTTCATTACTTTATTTCCCTGTTTTGTTCAGGCTGAGAGTTCTTTGAAAGGGAACAATATAAGAAATTGAAGTAGAATTTTGATTAAAAAATTTAGCAGATTATATAAGAGGCTAAGATCGAAACTCCCAGTTTTAGCTTATTAAAGGGACCTAAAAGCTAGAATAATGTTTTGTGGTGAACTTTTTTTTTTTAATCAGAACTTTTTCATATTGTGTGTTTGAGATGGGATCTTGTCATGTTGCCTAGGCTGGTCTTGAATTCTTTGGGCTTCAAGCCAACCTCCCACTTCAGCCTCCTAAGTAGGTGAGATTACACGTGAGCACTAGGTGCATACCACTGCACAGAGCTGAATAATTTTTTTTAAACTTTCGATATGTCAATAATTTAGCATAGTTAATGTTACTGTTCATTCAGTGAAAAAAAAATGGCATATATGCCATTTCACCAGGCAGTACACTAACTACTGAAATGATTTCTTCAGTTTTTAGGAGTTTTTTTTTTTTTTTTCCCCTTTTTTGTGGTGCTGGGGATTGAACCCAGTGCCTTGCATATGCTAGGTAAGTTATCTACCACTGAGCTCCCTTCAGATGTTTTTGTATTAGTTCTTCTAATAGCACTTGTGGCATTGAAGAAAATGTACGTAGAGCTTAACTGCACAAATGGAAGATGGGAGAAACACATAAGTCTGACATTTTAACTTTACTCAAATACATAATTCTTTGTATAGTCCTGATAAAACTAATTTTTGTCACCAAAACAAATGCTGTATGGATTTATGTCAGTGATTTATGTGATTATTATTATGACTAGAAAGCAATCACTGCTCAGGTAGAAGAGAAGCGCAGGAAGAAGCAATTGGAAGAAGAGCAAAGAAAGAAAGAGGAGGAGGAGGAGGAGCGACGTTTAGCACGGGAACGAGAAGAGATGCAGAGACAGTATGAACAAGACATCCTTAAGCAAAAACAAAAGGAAGTAGGTGTTTATATTTTAACTGTTAACATTTTAGAATGGCTATAAGTACATTTTTTGAGGAAAAATAACTTAGAAGTTGATCGTTTGCATATATTTTGAAATTGTCATCTGTATGTAGTGGCATTAAAGCTTTGAAAAAGGAAAATAAGGGAGAAGCTTGAGGTTTTATTTTACATGATAGAATTCTGAAGTGCCATAGTAGTTTGTCCTTTGTGCTATGGAAGTAGGTCAGGATGAGTTGTAACACAAAGCTAAAGTTATCCATATGCTTATTTGTGATGTCCTGGATACTGTTACTGTTTGGTGCCATCCAGTTAAGTCCAACTCATAGCATCCCTGTATAACAGCACTGTTGTCGGTACTTCTCTACTATTCATAGTTTTCAATGGCTGTTTTGGGAATGGGCTTCCAGGTCTTTCTCCCAAGCCTACAGCACCCAATATTCCCACTAGCCTCTCTTTAAGTAATGACCAGGCCCAAACTTGCTTAGTTTCTGAGATCTGACAAGATGAGACGTCGGGGTGGTATGGCTACAGGCCTCCTGGATACTAGAGATATATGTACTTAATTTCTAAGCAGTGATTATTATATTTATAATTATAGATATAAGTTGGCCTGTTTCCACCTGTAAACAGTATATTTTTGTAGAGTGGCTGGGATTGATGGCTCAGTTGTGGCTGTTAGTGTTTCCTCTGTGCTAAATCACAGCCTTTTCAAAAAGACTGGTTAGCTAGAATTCTTCTATTATGTGGTTCACACAACATAAGTAGACTTGTGTCAAGTGCCATGTTTAAGCTTACCTGACAGAGCAAATCATACAGTGACATTCAGCTGCCAAAGGTTTAAAGAGTATGATACAAAGTGTGCATTTACTTAGCTTTTTCTCACCTTGCATCCTTCACTCCAAAATTGGCTGCTCAAAGGATGTGTGTCTGGGTTCAGATTTCACTGAGTTAAATAGCTGCCCTTATGTGCATACCACATATACATGAGAAAATCAAAATTCCCATTTGCTTGCACTGCCAATATCCCTAAAAACACTGTTTTAGCTTTGAACATTTATTTTTGTTATTTTTGGAATACTGGGAAGGTTGAACCCAGGGCCTCATGCATACTTTGCAGCCCTCTTACCACTAAGTTATACTCCTAGCCCTTTTATTTTTTATTCTTGACACAGGGTTTCATGTAAGTTAAACAGACTGCCTCTTGCCTTGAACTTATTCTGTCTCCACCTTACAAGCTGCTAGGATTACAGGAGTATACCACCACATCTGACTTGAACATTTATTTTTAATGGTAATAAAATGATGGAATTGACCATTATTAGATTTAAAAGCTTTCAAAGCATGATTAACTTGAAATGGGTAAAAAGTTATTCTGATGATTTAATACAGCTGTAGAAGAACATGTTACAATGTAAGGTCCAAAAGGGCAGCACCTTTGTTTTGTTGATAGTCCTATCTCTGTCTAGTATCCAGACCAGTGTGACTAATGCATAGGAATAGCTTAAAAAATACTTAGAATAGTCAAATGTGTGCAAGCTTGATAATTGCATTCAGTAACTTTGCACATGTCAATATTGATAGGAAATCATGACTTTCAAGACTAATGTGCTATTCCAGACAATGCAGAGAGCACAGGAGTTGGCACAGAGACTGAAACAAGAACAGAGAATCCGAGAATTGGCTCGGAAAGGACATGACACTTCTAGGTTAATTAAAAATCTTGGTGGTAAGTGATTAAGAATTATTTTATTTATGATTTATTTGAAGATGAGGATCTTAAATATTTGATATTTTTAATACCATTAATATACCTGCTAAGTGCCTCAACTAATGTAATAACTTTAACAAATTGGAATGCTTATTTGGAAGGTTGCCTTTAAAGTAGAACTAAATAAGGTTAAACTTTGCAGTATCGTTTTCACATAAATTTTCTTATGTGTTCCTCACAATAATCCTGACACCAGTAAAATATGTAACTTTGGGCCCACCTTTACAAGGAAAGTAGTTATTGAGTGATATCCCTAAATTCAGTAATCACGGATAAGAATGCAGATAATGGTTTTGTGAGAAAATTTAGCCTTATTTTTTTACTTTTACTGGTTTTTTGAGACAAGGTGTCACTGTAGCACAAGTCCTGGAACTCGCTATGTAGACCAGGGGGACCTTGGACTTGTTTCAGTCTTCCTACCTCAGCCTCCTAAGTGCTGAGATGATAGCCATGTGCCACCACATCCAGCTTCAGGCTACCATTTTGAAATTTTTATTGCCATGTTCATTGTGATTGTATAAGCTAAATCTGACATTTAATTACTACTATACCTACTTTCCTCCACACCCCAGTGCTGGGGATCAAACCCAAACCCTTGCATGCTAGGCAAGCACTGTGTACCATTGAGGTAGATCGCCAGCTGCCTATACATAATTTGTATTAATTTTCCTTCAATGTATTTATTTCTCATTGCCAGTTGATGCAATACAAGCGGATTATAAGGTACTCAGTAACATTTCAAATTCAAGACATGACTCTGATGAAACTGGTTGTAAAGTGAATACATGTATCAATTGCACCACCTCTCCCAAAATGGATACTGGTGTGCAAACAGGTATTCATATCAAAATTTCTATTTAACTACTCACAAAGCGTCTGGGGCTGGGATTTAGCTCAGTTGTTAGAATGCTGCTCTGCAGTCTTTGAGGTCCTGAGTTCAATTCCCAGCATTGCAAAAATGGGAGAAGGATGTGGCAATCCACTCCCAAGGCAATCCCGAAACAGTCAGCCATTGAAAACGCTACAAGGGTCGCTATGAGTTGCACACGGCTTGACGGCACCTAACAACAACTCACAAAGCATTAGCATTAAATTACATTTCAAGTTTAAAAATGAAAGAAATTTGTTATTTTTGAGAAGTTGAATGTATCTCTTGGCTTTTAATTTTATTATAAGTTCTACTCAGACATGTCATATTTATTTTGTGGTGCTGGGAGTTGAACCCAGGGCCTGTATGACCTACATCTCCAGCCCAAAATTTGCCCTTTTAAAGGGCACAATTTGGTGTTTTTTAGTATATTCATTAATACATGTGCTATTACTGCCACAATTTTAGAATATTTTCATCATCAGAACCTGGTAACCCATCAGTAAGCACTGTATTTCGCCTTTTCTTCCAGTTTAATTTTTATCTTGGAAATTTTGCCTGTTGTGGACATTTAGCCACTCTTAGTATGTTTTATGATTCATCCATTACGTAGTTTCTATCATTCAGTATTCCTTTGCATTCCTGAATCGTATTCCATTGTATGGATAATACATTTCATTTGTTCATTCATAATAGATCTCTTTGCTATTATAAATAATGGTGCCATAAACATTCATGTACAAGTTTTTCTGTGTACGTTTTCACAGTTCTTTTAGGAGAAAGGAGTAGAATGGTTGAGTCATGTGCTTAACTCTCCTAAGCATTTTGATAAACTACCAAATGTTCCTTCAAAGCACTTGTCCCACTAACAATGTGATGGTTTTAATTTCAGCAGGTACTTACCAACACTCATCATTCTAGTGGTCATGAAGTGGTATTTTATGTGGTTCTGGTTTGCCTTTCTCCAGTGACTGATATCAAGCATCTTTTCATGTACTGTATTTTTGCAATGCTGGGTATTGATCCAAGGGCTGGCCTAGTGCATGCTGGGCAAGTGCTATACCAGTCAGCGAAATCCCCCCCTTTTAAAAATTTTAAATAGGTAATGACAGTATTCATATTGGATCTCTGTACTTCCCATGAATCCTTTGAACCTACTAATTTTTGTTTTGGGCACAGGGTCTCACTACTGCCCGGGTGGGTTTAAAGCAATCCTGCCTCAGCTGCCTTATCTGAGTAGCTAGTACTATGGGCGGGCTGGGATTTAGCTCAGTGGGTAGAGCACTGCGCTGCAGTCTCTGAGGCCCCGAGTTCAATTCCCAGCACCGCAAAAATGGGAGAAGGGTCTGGCAATCCACTCCCAAGGCAATCCCGAAGCACTCAGCCATTGAAAACCCTATAAGGGTCGCTATGAGTCGGATACCGACTCGACGGCACCTAACAACAACAACAAAGTACTATGGGCATGTGCCATCACCCTCTGATTCTACGAAGTCATTTGCACTTTTCAAACTAGTTACCAATGGAAATTGCCATTAGTACTTATAGTCGTTGGCCATCCTCTAGTAACATCAAAGACACAAAAACCAATTTGGCTGTAAGTTAGGAGATAATGTTTTCCAAGCCACCCTGGAGTTGTCTATCCTCACACCACGATGTCATCAGGAGGAAGTCCTCCTAACATTGAACTATTTTCTACCAATTAAATTACACCTTTACTTCAGTATACCAGATTAGCCACATCATAGGAAGGGGATGGAGATGCATGGTACCACTGAAATGCATGCTTAAAAAGGTTTTGGAGAAATTGGAATCCTAATCCTAGGATACTACTTGTGGAAACTAACATTTTATAGTAGGCACTGTAAAAAACAGTATGGAAGATCCTCAAAAATTTAAAAATACCATATCATCTAACCAGTATACTAGGTATACACACCCAAAAGAAAGAAAAGATCTCAAATACCTGAGTTCACAGCATCATCATTCACAATAGCAAAAAGGTAAAAAGCATGCTAAGTGTTGGTATATAGATGAATAAGCAAAATGTATTATATACTACACAGTAGGACTAGCATTGGAAAGGAAATTCTGACACATTCCATACATGAACTTTGTGGGCTTTGTTTAGTGAATAAGTGACAAATATGCCTCCATTTATATGGGATATTGAGAACAACCAGCCTGTACAAACCCCAAGTAGGTTGCTAGTGGGTTAAGGAAGTTCCAGTTTTGAACATCAGTGGGTAGTACCAAATGATGGGTTTTTTGTGTTTATGTATTTTTATAATTTTTTTTAAAGTTAACTATTTAAAAAATTTTTTAGATGACTTAAATACAGAAATATTCACCAATGCAGAATCACAGTGTGGATCAGTAATAGAGATGGAAATTTTAAGATGTTCATCTCCTGAGACTTCTGCAGAATTTAATACACAGTTTACCACCAAGCCAGAAAAGCAAGAACTGAATCAGGATAGAGCCAACTTAGAAAAAGAAAAGAGTTGGTATGATGACCAATGTAATCAGCTCATAAGAACAGAGAAACAAACAAAATTCACGAAGAAATATCTTAAAAAGCCTGACTGGAATAAGCCTCTGAAAAGCTATGTTCCAGCATCAGAAAAGTACCCTAACCAGCTTCAAAAGCAGAGGGAAGAAAAAAAGGTAAAAAGGCAGATGGAATTGCTTCATTTCATAGAGAAAAATAATCCTGAATACCTCTCTCAAAATAGAGGCACTTCACCTGAACTTCCTCATTCATCTCAAGAAACTGAGTCAAAGATCAAGTGGCACCCAATTAAGAAGGTAAAGTTCTTCTCATTTTTAGCATGTACTGACAAGGATATTCTGCTAAAAGAAATTTGCTTTATGTTAGGGGGTCATCAAAGTAGTGTGTGGGCAAATCCGTTTTGTTGCTCATTTTTGTAAATCAAGTTTTGTAGGAACACAGCCATGCTTGCTTTATGCAACACCACCAGAGTTGAGTAGCTGCAACAGAGACTATATAGCCCTAAAAACCTAAAAAATATTTACTTGGCTGTTTACAGAATAACTTTATACTTAAATAGCTTCTCTACATGAATGCTCATCTTTATAGTCCATATAGACACTGGCCAGTTTGGGAGTTGGGAAATTGGCTGACTCTAGAAGATTCTCTCTCTTTACTTTGTTATTCAGTATGGTAATCAGATATTCTCAGACTATGTCAGTGAGTAACCATTAAAAGAATTTGTGAGGACATGTTGAAATATTATATAATTGCATTTATATACCCATCTTTTAGGAAGAAGAACCTCTGAAAAGTAATTCATTTGGTAAGGAAAGGTATGTGGACTACTTCCATAGCTACTTAGTGCTTTCTGGTCAGACAAGAGTTACAAAACACATGCTAATAATCTAGGTGAGAATAGGCATATATGAAGACAATAATAGGAAAGAGGTATGGCTTCCAGTGAGGAGCAGAGGGGTTTTTTTGGAGGGGGGCGCGGTTAGCCCAGGGCCTCATGCATAACTTTCGAAGTGCTCTAGCACTTGCCCGTTTTTTTTCATGTTGAGACAGGGTCTTGCTATGTTACATACCCTCCTTGCCTTGAACTTGCAATCCTCCTGTGTCTACCTCCCAAGTCACTGGGATTACAAGCATGAAGCACCATGCCTGGCAAGGAATAGAGGTTTAAGGATCAGGATGGCAGTTTAGCTAGACTGGGCCCAAGCAGAAATAGGATTTAATCTAGGTTTTTTTGTGCATATGTCAGCTGGTTTTGAGTTGTTTTAGGATGGAGCTTTAATAATATGTTTAGTTCAGATAATAAGGACAGGATGTGAGTGATCCTTAGGATCTAGCAGTTTACCCCCCTTTACTTATATTGTTATTAGGTGCCGTCGGTATCCAACTCATAGCAACCCTGTGTACAACAGGGGAAACACTATTGTCAGTGCTTCTCTGCTGTTCATAGGGTTTTCAATGGCAGATTGGTTTTGGGGAGTGGGTTGCCAGGTCTGTCTCCCAAGCCTACAGCACCTGGTGGTGTTCCCAGGAAGTCTCCCATCCAAGTACTAACCAGGCCCGACCAACCCTGCTTAGCTTCTGAGATCTGACGGGATCGGATCCCCCAGGGCTATGGGTGCAGGCTACTTATATCTTTAGTACTAGTAAAAACTCAGATGAGTCCATTCTTTTGCCCTGTTGGCTGAAAATTTGTAGACCTTAGGTTAACATATGTAGGATTCTGTAGTGTTATGTTGTGAATAAATTGAAATGTTTAAAAGAGTAGATGTGTTATATAAAATATAGTTTCTTACTGAGACATCTTAGTCTGTTGTGCTTTTTTAAAAAATAGGTTTCATTCATCACCAGTTCCAACAGTAAAAAACAGAACCCAGCAAACTCCGACTAATATGTTATATTTACCACCAAAAAACAGTAGCTATGAAAGAGAGAACATGATCTCAGGAAGTGATCAAACAGAATTATCAGCTGGGATGTCTGAAGAATCCCATTTTATCCCTTATGTTCGAACAAATGAGATCTATTACCTTGATCCAGATGCACCACTGTCTAGGCCTTCAACCCAGGATGCTCGGCACCAAAATTCTCACGGTAAGTAAACCACGGATCCTCCTCTTGTAAAAATTGAAGATCAGTGCAAACTCCCAACTTTGAACCCACTCATGTCAGTAGTAATTCCTGCCTTCAGTTCTAGAAGATATCTCACAAGGTTTGTATTGTAAGACAGGATACAAATTTATTAATGAATCAGGGTAAAACAAATCATTAGGAATATATTGACTTCTGTAAATTGAATCTGTCTTCAGATTGTGACCAAGAACGACGACAGCTATTTGACTCTGACCATGTCCGGGATCCGCTGCTTAACCCTAACTTGGTAAAAAACAGAGATCGACAGCAGGCAATCCTTAAGGGGCTTTCAGAACTGAGACAGGTATGAGCTTTTCACTAAGTGGATAAGACTGTTCACTAATGGAGGGTGTAGGTGAGAAGTTGCATTTAACTGAATCCCAGTTTTTATTTCTATATACATTTCCTTGCTGGGCCTGGTAATGCATAACTGTAATCACAGCATGTGGAAGGGCAGCCTGGCCTACATAGTTAAAACCCTGTCAAAAAAAAAAAAAAAAACTGTTCCAGACACTTCTAGCATTAAGACAATTTTATTGAATTAAAAATTCATACATTTAAACATAAAAACAGGATCAGTGATGCCCTAAATTCCAAAACCAAGAATTATGCTTTAATGAATTTAACCAGTGTGACCAGATGCTTTTAAAAAACATTGGCAGTTTAAACAGTGCTATCTCCCAAAGTACACAGTTCACACTGGTGAACTGTGATTAGTCATAATCACAAGTATGCCTGTGTATAATTTATTAAAAAGGCAAAATCTAATACTTTGTTCCTTCTGTTGAAGCCTGTCCCTGGGATTTGGTTCTGCAGTCTGTATACCTGTTATTTTCCAACACCCCCTACATGTGTTGCTTATATATTCTTTCCCTTACTGTGGTCCATTTGAAGATTAACTCAGACTACATGGAACTCATTCTTGGGTGCAAGGGTAAGATGTACATAGAGACTTACCCACCAGTACAGGTCCTACTCTTATTACAGGAGACCCACAGTAAACACTAGATGTTAATGGAGATTTCTTCATTGTGTCTGATGTCCACTTTAAAAGCACTTCAGAGTACAGAAGAGTTCACCTTAGCCCCATATTTATAAGGATTTGATTAGCAGCTGTTATCTCTCGGTTTTTATGCTAAAAATACTGTGTTATAAAATAGTTATGGTACAATGAAAAGAATTACTGTACCCAGTAAGAGTTTTATTCTAGATTAAGAGGAATGTCAGAGAGAAACTATTTTCTTACTAAAATATCAATGTAATTTCAGGGCCTTCTGCAGAAGCAAAAGGAGTTGGAAACTAATCTCATGCCTTTAGGTACAAATCAAGAAGACAATTTTAGTTCTGCACTTTAAATATAGAAAATGATTTGTCATCCAAATGATAAAATGCTCATCGCTCAAAAGGTATTTTTCAGCTAAACTCAAAAACTTGCACATTATGTAGTAAGACGCTGCATTTTAAAGGATACAATAAAAACAAGATACTTTTCCAAATGCTTAGTAAGAAATTTTTTTTGCTGTCACAGTCTGTTTTAATTCTTTGCAAAAACACTTTTCTACTTACCTTGAGTTCCTGACCCGTTACTGTTCTTCCACAGTTATGCACTGAATACTACACATGCGTTTTCACCTTAGGCTCCTATGGATCTTTTACTCTAAATCTTGTTTTTATAACACTTTAGAAACAGCAGTTTTCAAAATGTACAAAATTAGTAACAGCAGACAACAGACACAAGTTAAATAAGCATTTCATATCTGTGAATTTTACCCTGAAATGTTTAACTGCAATTAATACTAAGCAAAACCGCCTCAAAAGTATACTTACTTACATTTTTTCAAGCGCACTAGCTTCATTAAAAATCAATGCCTTTAATACACAGAAGTGTTTCAAAATCAATTTGGTTTAAAAAGTGCTGAAAACCGTAAATATCTCAAA
This sequence comes from Pedetes capensis, assembly GCA_007922755.1. Lineage (NCBI taxonomy): Eukaryota > Metazoa > Chordata > Mammalia > Rodentia > Pedetidae > Pedetes > Pedetes capensis. The sequence goes on along the minus strand of VMDO01005375.1, from coordinate 51,739 downwards.
GTTGACTTTAGTGAGGCAAGTTTTTACATAGCTAAACCTGAAGATTAAAAAATAATGCTACTTCATACTGTCTTTTGTACATAAGTTTATTACCTAAACAGAACTGCACTGTTAGATACAGATGAAGGCATCAAGCCAAAATCCTATAAATATTAACATCACTGGCTTATACCTGTGTAAAAACACTATACAAAAGCTTTAACCAAAATAAATAATTGACAATTTGTTTCAGCAAAAGTAGTTTACCATCTGACATTACAAGAAGAAAAGTAAAGCCACTGCTATTCACTATCCTATAAACATCTAATTTTACAGATAAGACACTTCAATTTGAAGCCCAAGTACAGGTAACAAATGAATGTAAAAAGTGCCAACATGAGATAATTGAACTACGATGTATGTTAAAAATATATATTTATTTCAACTTTCAGATGCTTCAAATGTTACAGGCCATCATGATTTAAATAAGAGGGAAAAAAACATTTCAGGAAGGATAAGAAAACTTTAGAGTGAAATATAAATTGTTAATAAATTTGTTACTCACTTTTAAGAAACAAAAATGTCCACAATAACCTATGTTTTTTAAAAAAGGTACTATTATTTCTCTTGAATACAGGCTCAAAAAATCATTTTTCCTTAACTTAATGGAGAGATTTATCTCTATCCAAGCTTTTTGTAAGCAGATAAAAGTAATTTTCATTTTCTTGAGACTGACTTGATGAAAGGGCATATGGTGTCCCCAAAAATGTCTGATGAGTGAGAACATTAAAATGACTGAACTGTTGGGACATATTTAATTGATCTTGATAAACCTGAAAGCTGCTATATGAATCTTGTTCTGCTGAACTGCTGTTCTCTCCTTCAGAGCATACTATATCAATAGGAGCTCGCTCTTCACAATCAATTTGGTAAGTCTTATCTTCTAATAAACTTTTTTGCACGTCAAGAGACGAATGCAATTCAATTTGAATACTGGTTTTTTGATCTGTTCCACTTGATCCTTTGGTTTCTTTCGCCAATATTTCTGAATGAAAATTGCTGGATACTTCTATATATGAAGTTTCATCCCCTGAATCCAGAGACATATCCTCTTCATCCTTTTCATCGTTTTCTAAAAGAGCTACATTTAAAAAAACAAAAAGTCCTCCTCTATTGAAATACACAATTTGTTTAAGTTTTAAAATTATACACTACTCACACAATATAACGCGTCAGGGTCTGCAAGTCCACAATCCCTTAAAGCTTGGTCTTCTGCCACAAGTTCACTTAGTCACAACACTCACACTAGGTGTGAATGTCCAGACAATCCGATGCTAAAAGCTTCTGCGAAATGTGTTCACGTTTAATGTTGGGAAATCCCAACTCCCAGCTCCAAAGGGGTTAATGTCAAAACAGCATCTAAAGTTACACGGTAATTCAGTATTTCACAAGACAAATATAAAATAAAATTTCTGACAAGTAGCTTCACTGGATTATTAAAACTCAGCTCTATCAAATGTTTATCTCTGCTTTTCACCAAAAACAACAAGTACAGCTTACATGTTACATAAAGCCTGGAACCAAAGCAGAGGCCATCTCACAGAAGCCTGATGCTATGATATTCCTACTATTTTGTAATTAAATTGCTTCAAACATCTGAGGAGTAGCCCAATTCTAAATCCCATCATCTGGCTTCCTACTTTTTACTTAATGAAGCCCCTTTGCTGATAACAGTAGTCAATAAAGCTTACATACATACCCTCAGAGAATGCATATTCTGTAGTATACACCAAAATACACAGCCTATACTAATAACTTTTATTGCCTACAGAATAAGCGAGCAGATCTTGCACATCCTCATTCCTAAAATAAGTGCTCAAAACACTAAACCCCTAAGGCTGTTTACACTGACATGAATGGGTTTCAAAATACACATTTCACTATCTGATTAACAAAACCATTCCTCCGCCTTAAAGAAAATGAAAACTACAGAAAAGTTACCTGACTGCGACTCAAGATTCTCATTAGCACCAAGCAGCGGAGCACCAAGCAGTGGAAGGTTTTCTTCTGTGATTGAGTTATGGTAACCCACGAGGTTTTTAAAGTTTTGCATAAAGTCTTCAGCACTTGCAACTACTATTCCATTATCTGTGTAACTGGAAAGCATCTTGATATTCTTCTCTAAGGGGAAAGAAAAAAAAAAAACAACTCAAGAATAAAGCACTTAATTCACATGTACAATTAGTAATACCTCCCCAACCCTCAATAAAATCATTTCCTCCCCATGTTCAGAATTTTAACATTTACTCCAGCCCCTTGAAATCTATTCATTCCTATTCCTAGTAGAAAGGTTACAAGTACTCTCTTTACCTGTCAGGAAGACTATGTGTCGCTGCTGTATGTTCTGGGCCTGAAGTCTGATAAGGCAATCCAATTCTGGAGCATTTCGAGTTTGTGAATCACAATTGTGGTACGACAGAATTTCAACCAGGTGTTTCTTCTGATAGACATTCAGAAGCGTCAAAAGACTTAGAGCTTTAGTATTCAATCTGTGAGATTAAATAAAGTTCAGTACCTGGAGCTTCACTTCTAAAGTTACGGAAACTTTCATTCCACAATAAAACTAATTTCTCAGTTGAGGAAACTAATGGCAACTACACTGGGTGTTAGCTGACTGACTGGTGTAGGGATGCTGCTTAGGAGAGGGAGAACAGGAATTGTGCAGACCACAAAGGGGGATCTTTCTACAGGGCTGGGTAATCAGTTTAGGCTAGAACCTCAACCAATCATTTCTGCTTACTACATAATAAACTATTATTTCTATCCTTATTAGTTTTGAACTTTTAATGAAGGACATAAAAGGACAAATGTGTTGTAAACACATTTCATAAATGTGTTCATAAAACAATTCCAGACTAAGCTATTTCTATACTTCAAGACAAAGGGCAATAATAGGTAAAAATTACTGGCTGTGCTTGGGAAGATGAGGATCCTGCTGTTTAACTATGGTGAAGTTATACCTTTCAGTTTCAGCATCACATTCTGTAAACACTGTAACAGAAAGTTAAGACTTGCCTTATGTCTACTTTACAGACTTTGAAGATGAATAAGTTTTAAGACAGTGAATTGCCGCCCCAAGCTAAACACCCTAAAATTATTTAACTCTGAATTTCTGAAGAGTGCACCAAGAAATCTCAGCAGTTATTACAACAAACAAGTTCAGTGATCAAACTTAAGAAAATGCTGATACACTATAAAAAAATTCTTAGGCACTGTAGCACATGCCTGTAATCCCAGCGACACAGAAGGTTGAGGCAGCAGGATTGCAAGTTCAAGACCACAGGCAACCTGGGCAATTTGGTGAAACCATCTCAAAATTAAAAATTTAAAAAGCAGGGGGCTGGCAATATAGCTCAGTGGTGGAACACCCTGGGTTTAATCCCCCAACACTGAATGACAACAACAAAAAAAGGTTCTTAACTTATAGTTTCTAAAATCCTTGAATACAGCAGTTCCTGACCTTTTTGGCACGAGGGACCAGTTTCATGAGAGAAAATTTTTCCACCGGGGTGAGATTGGGGGGTTGAATGAGGGGTGTTTTATTATGATCCAAGTGATGGGGAGTAGTGACAGGTGAAGTTTTGCTTCATCAACTCATGCTATGCTGCCTATCTTCTGGATTTGTGTGCAGCCTGAGGGTTACAGACCTCAGTTTCAATATGTAATTACATTTTTGAACTCTGCTAGCACATCAGGTGCCATCACTCTACTTGTTCATGGAACCTCCCAAGAAACTAATACTCCAAGGAAGTGATTTAATTCATACACAAGACCAGGTGTGGGAGCACATGCCTCTAATCCCAGTAATTTGGAATATGGGAACTAGAAGATGGAAAATTCATGGCCAGAAGAAGCCTACATAACTTACACAACAACTCAGAATAAAAAATGAGATATGGGGTGGAGCCCAGTAGTAAAGCGCTAGGAAAGCCCTGGTTTCAAACCCCAAGTACCTTAAAAAAAAAAAAAAAAAAAAAAAAAATTCACACAAATGTTCTAATTAAATCTTATAAAGTTGAGATCAATCCTTGTCCAAATATGTATGACTTCATTAAGTTACCTACCAAAAGTCCTTAATGGTGAGAAGACCCCATCTAGACAGCATATACAGTTCAATTAAAGAAGGAATGACCAAAATAATCCACTGTGATAATTCTAGATCCACAAGCAGGAGATTAAACCAATTTCACCTACACACATAAGAATTTCACCAAATATCTACCAAAACAAGAATGCCACTTCTTCCTAAAAAAAAGAAAACTGGAATAATTCAGTATCTATACTTCTTTCTTACTGGTTATGGGCAGCTGTGAAAACTGCAGTGTCCATAATCTTCTACATGGGAAAAAGAAAAAGCAACTGTATGAGCACAGTGTTAAAATCAACAACCATTATATACTTGCTTTCCAAACCTTACCTGCCCAGTTCCTTTAGTTTTTTCTGAAATTTACAGTGGACTTTCCACTGCCATTTTCCTTCTGGTGTACTAAGTTCTTCAAGGAATGTCAAAAAAACTTTAAGGCTCTCTGTTGAAAACAATAAAGTTCAGTTTTAATTCAATAAATTGAAAACAATAAAGTTCATTTTTAATTCAATAAGTCTATTCCACACTTGAATTACAGAAGTACTTGTTCATATTATATAGAAATACCTACTTTCCTATGTATTACTGTTTACATAACATAGCCCTAAAGCTCTAAGAATATAAAATCTACACATTAAAAAAAAAAACACAAAAAACTAATGACAACACCACCAGAAGAAATTCAAGTACAGCAGCAGGTACTTCTAAGCAGACTTATGGCAAAGTACATGTAAAGACTAAAGGAATGAGTCTAGTATGTTGGTACATGCCTACAATCCCATCACTCAGGAAGATGGGGCAAGAAAAAAGACTAAGAATGGGAAAGAAATCTGAGGTAGTAAAAGCTCAGAAGGAGACAAAAAATGTACCAATTATCTGTGAATAGCACAACAGACAATACATTAAAAAATATAAGTCCCTAATTTTAGTTTTCTGTAAAAACCCTAGAGGAGAAAAGCAAAAAAGATGTTTCATGCAGAAAAGAAAGGAAGCATTCATCTTACCAATTGTAACAACCTCTGGATTTAGAATTGATTCATCAGATACAATAAAACCTCCAGATACAAATAATTCATTATATGTGTGGTTCTTAACATCATCCAGACTGTCAACTCCAGCAAAACTAACACAAGAGAGCTTCTTTAAAGTTACCAAGGCAGGTACCTGTTAAATGCCAAAACAAAAATAAAAAGAATGATAAGAAAATTAACTGATAACATTCAACAGTAAAGTAACCTACCCAGAAAAGTGTAACAAAATGCAATATGGCTCACTGATATCACTGCATTATGTCTGACAAGTCATAAAAAATATTTCCCAGTATAATTTCCAATATACAAGCCACTGTTTACATAATGGAGACCTACCATGAACAAAAAAACACTAAGGAAAAGGGGTTTACAATAGACCTGAAAACACAAAATGGATGAACCCTAAACAATTCAAAAAGTGCAAAAGCCTACATGCTACGGCAGTCAAGATAGGCCCAAGTCTTGAGGTAAGCTCCTAAGACCAGACATGGTACCACCAAATTCAAGGTAAAAAGAGGATTGGTATGCCAAAGAAGAGGGTGCATAATCCCTGGGACACGCCAATGTAGATGGGAACAATGTAAAGAGAGTGATTTTATTAATCTTGATTAATCTGAGTGACAAAAGATCTGTGATGTGCAACTTGAAATTTTGTAGTGGTGCAAGTATTTCTCTCAAGCTGACTGATGGACAGGTACTTCAAGTTTTATCTGCTTTCAAGCTTGCCAGGCATGGTGGTGCAAACCTGTAATCCCAGCACTGGGGAAGTCCAGGCAGGAAGATTGCTACAAGTTTGAGGACAACCTGGACAATACAGTGAGTTTCAGGCCAGCCACAACTACATAGTGAGACTCTTTCTCAATAAACAAACAGAGCCTTTAGTCTCACAGATATAAGATTTAAAAATTAGGGAGTTCTAAAAAACAAAGACGTTTTTTGTTTAAAGAAAAAAAAATGAGCCAGGTGCAGTGATGCAAGCCTGTAATCCTAGTGACTCGGGAGGTGGAGGCAGGAGGATCGCAAGTTCAACATCAGAGGCAATCTGCGTAATTTAGCGAGACTGTTTCAAAAAGTAAAAACATGGACTGAGGGTGCATCTCAGTGGTACAGCACTTGCAAAGCATGCAAGCGCTAGGCCCAGGATTCAACCCCCAGTACTGAAAAGAAAGACAGAAGAAAGAAAGAAAGAAAAACAAAAAAAGTAAAAAGCCTACAACCATGCCACTGTGATGTCTGATCCTGTCAGATCTCGAAAACTAAGCAGGATCTGGCCTGGTTAGTACCTGGATGGGAGACTGCCTGGGAACACCAGGTTCTGTAGGCTTGGGAGAAGGACCTGGCAACCCACTCCCAAAAGCAGTCAGCCATTGAAAACCTTATGAATAGCAGAGAAACACTGAAAATAATGCTGGGCATGGCACACTGTCGGATAGTAATTCGCTCTGTTGTACATAGGGTAACTATGAGTTGGCCACAACTCGATAGCACGTAGTAACAACAATAATAAAGTAGTGATTGTGACTTAAGAGTCTACCTTGTGGATGAAACCTGCAATGTCTTCATTTTGAATAATAATCAATAGTTTATCTAATTTTGATCTTCTTTCCAAAAACTGTTCTGGATGACATTCTGTATTGCCTAATTTGATAAGATATTCCTGTTAAAGAAAAACAACCAAGTCAACATTAAAAAGCTTTTGGGCAAACATGAATTGGACACTAAAAGTACAACAAAAATTGATGTTTACCACTAGGACATTAACTATGAACTTTCATTCTAAAAGACATGAGAGCTCATCAAATCCACAGTTCCAGAGGAATCAAATGGTCAGAGCTTGACCAATCACACATTTCCACCATGTTAGAATGCTTTGCACTTAAAGCCAAGTAACTGAGAACAATGAATTAGCCCAAATTCTTTTAGTTATTATGGGAAACCCAGGATACAATCATTAACCAGTCCCTTCCTCCTGTTTTCCTTTCCTCAAGCAAACCTTTTGTTATTTGTGATGATATTACTGGAATACTCCCACCTTCAGAGTCATCATTGAAAGTCATTTAATTCATAACAGCTCAAAAATTACTCATATAGAGCTTTAGTGTATACCATGATAGTCACACCCCAATTAGGCATTTTTGCCAAATCTTTTATTTTCAAGCAGACTCTCCCATCTAACATGTCCCATCGTACAGGTGACATGGTATAATGTTTTCACAGGACATAGGCAGTAAGTCCATGAAGACTTGCTACTTGCTGCTGGAATCCTGAACCCTGAAGCAAACTACAGGATCCTGGAGGTCAATTATCATTCCACAGACACACAAAGTTAATTTTCTCAGTGTCAGCACAGTTGGTCAAATAGCCATGAACAAAATCCAACTTGCTTGACAATCTGCTACTCTTTCAAGACCTGCTTTAACATGTTACACCCAGAGAGGACACTTTTCTATAACCCTAAACAAAAGCAAAATTTCTACAAAGACCTTGGTCAAGGCTCTCAAGCTCGTAGGAGCTCTCAGACTAGCTTAGTCAATTAATGGAAAGGTAAATTACTGTATGACAGGCCTCCTAGTAATTTTGGGCTTTTTCATTAAGCAGCTTTAAATTACAAGTTTATTGTAGATAAGACTGCTTAATTCATACAGTAACCAAACAGTTTGACTACAGAAATATTTAGACAGTTTAAATTTTATTCAGTCATTTAACATTTTTGCTGGAAAATTTCCCAAGGATACTGATAAAACCCAAATTTCAATCTCATTTTCTACCAGATTTATAAGATAAAGTGCAGCCTCTTATCCTAAAGTAAATAATGAAATATGATTTATTCTGCTTGAATGAATTTGAACCAATCACAAGGACATGTGTTTCCTATCTCCTCAATCTAAATGTCACATATATGTGTTATAATCCACTAAAACAAGGTAAAGGGAAATGGAGTTATTCCAAACACTTTAGGAACTGTACCCAACCTATTCTGTCACCTAGCCCTACTCCGATGTGCAGCTGCGCCCCACTAGGACCTGTACTAGGGAACATGTTGCGTAGAGAGTAGGAAAATGTTGAGAACCTCTACATTCAATCACACAGGGCAAAAATGCAACCAACTCTATTTTCATCTTCCCAAGAAACCATAAAGGTTCAATAAGGAAAGCACAACTGAGTACTCTGAATCCTCTTTTTATTTCCATGTTCTTCATGTTGTCCTTGGGGACACCATACAAAACAAGCTATCAGCAGAGATCCCCAAATGAGATAAAGTGTCAGGCACTTGTCAGCAGTATTGAGTTTCTGGGCTCTACGTCACCTATTTATAGTCCCCGTGCTTCCTCTAACAGAACAGGCTGCAACACCAATCATGTAATAAATTCCACAAGCAGGAACAAGCATGTATGTCAAAATGTAAGTCATTTCTTTGAGAAATTAAAATCCTGTCAATTAAGGACTACTAGCCAGCAGGATTAAACCACTGGTGTAATTGTTCCAACATGTTACTGTTCATGTAACTACTAACAAATTTTACACATGTACATAACCTGCACAAAGGGGTGTGCATGTGTCAAACACCTTAAATGTTAGTCTACCTCTTTTGAAGAAAAATACATCTTACACTGAGTTATCTTTCATGATTGGGGAAGTCTTTCAGGATCATCAAATTTTTTCTGATCAATAAGGGATATAGGGAATTATGAAATAGCCAAGGTATCAAAAAGACAAAAAAGGTATCATTAGGCCTTCCCTGGACAGTTTTATTTTTCTATTATCACTGGCAAAACCCCATATGAGATAAACACTGTCAACTTAAAACTTTAACTCTGTAATTTTCCTTCCCCTTCATCAAAAACCCAAGTAAGCTACATTTAAAACTTGTGAATTAACACTTAAAGAGCTGTATATACATACTGCAATTATCTTTAGTTTGTTTTACAACACTGGGGTTTGAAAGCAGAGCCTAGTGCATGCTAGGCAAGCACTTAACCACTACACTACATGCCCAGCCCCTTGCAATTGCAATATTCTAAATTCTAAGATGTTTAGGAGCCTGCAGCTGTACAACCCTAGCATCTGATCCCATCAGATTTTGGAAGCTAAGCAGGGTCAGGCCTGGTTAGTACCTGGATGGGACACTGTCTAGGAACACTAGGCTTAGGAGAAGGAGCTGACAGCCCACTCAACAATCAGCCATTGAAAACCCTAGGAATAGCACAGAAGCAACGATATAGTGCCGGGCATGTCACAGTGTCAGGGAGTGTTTTATCTCTTGTACATAGGGTTGCTATGAATCAGACCCAACTTGACAGCACCTGGCAACATGTTTAGATCACAGGTTCTAAGTTTAGTTCTGTGGAGTAAATACTAATCTTTTATACTATTCTGAATTATTAAATTGTGAAAACATATGGTCAAGTTATTTTTAAAATCACATTTTACAAAAGTGAAAGCAACAAGTTTATACAGCTATTATCTTCTCATTTAGTTACCTTTATTTCTTTACACAGCACACTTTCTTCTTCTTCATGAATATAAAATTTCACAGTATTTTTCTGGACATCTTTCATGATTTTAACCAAGCTATTAAATACTTCAGGTTCTAACTGGCTTATGAAATTTGAAAGAGCTGGTTGGGCAGAAATGTTTACATCACTGGGTGATTTTGTTGTTTCTTTTTCTACTGGTTCCCAGGCAGTATCACCAGGTACAGTGTGATCAGAAGTCACCATTAACTCTGCAGCATGCTGTGGCTGGTTCATTTCTACTTCAGTGAAAGTTGAAGAAGAATGGTGTTCATCAGAGTTGTTATCTTTCAAAGCATCACTACAAAGTGGCTCAAGGTGGTCTTTATTGTTGAAGTCACTTGAGGAAACTGATACGATAGGCCTTCTCAAAGGATTCAATGCTGTCTTAGTACTAGAATCATTAGTACTGTATAGTGGCAAATTCCCACCCTTGGCTGATGCTTTAATAATAATAGTATTTAGTTTCTCATGCAAACCATCTACAAATTCCTGTACACCAGCTTTGGAAGTCTTAGAGTATATGAACTCAGAAAGCCGTTTCATCTTCTCTTGTGTTGAAAAGATAGGTGTGGAAATTCTACTAACATATGAAACATTCTTTTGCTTCAAAATCTCTTCTATCTTCCTAGAAAAGAGATTGAACTCTCCTAACACTGTTCTCTCTGTAGTTTCACTCATTGCAGGAAGCTCTGCTGCTGGCACACACTGCTCCTCCACTGTTACCACCTGACCTGCCAACACGTCATCCTCACTGCTGGTGCCCTTCAGTGTGTCTGTAAATGGAGAGGATGGAAACTGGTAATCAGAACTTCTCTGTCTACTTATTACCCGGGGATCATTAGGAAAGGCTTCCTGAGATGGCAGACACACCAGTTGTTCTTCTGGTGATTTCATACCTATACAGGAAGAGTTTATTATTATAAGAATACAAAAAGGTAACATTTATAAAAACAAGCTTGTAAATCAGAAGAAAAAAACTGTCACTTCAAGCATATGTTTAGAACTAATTATGCATCAGAAAGTAAAATAAAATCCTCAAACACTGGTGTGAACCGCATTTCCTACATGCCTTACTTATGGGCTGAGCTTTGGATTTCACTGGGCAGAGTAATAACTTTGAATATTACTTCTTTGCTTTCTTTCAAAGTGTTCAAAAGTGCCTATTTGGCATCAACACATATGAAATCATTTGCTGCTTCTGCTTCTCTACCATTCTGTGGATCTGACTTTAATACATTTTAATCAGTTGCATCAGCCTGCTCAATTTCTATATTCCTTGCCAAGTAATAGTACCCCCTCCATGTGAGAAATGAGTGTAAGGCAACTGAAAGAATGCCAAAAAGAAATGTTGGGGTAATCATTGCCAAGCATTTAGGATGCAGGAAAATTAATTGTTATACACTTTCAAACTAGTTCTCACATATGGGATTGGTTAGTGGATTTCTTGGCATCTACAGATTTCATTTTAGCAGGGAAACAAAAGGCTCAACATACAAGAACATATTTCATAGCTACATTCACAATATGACCTTTAATAGTGCTTTCATAAGAAGTATCACTTCATTTGGAAATAATTCCAAGAAAATCAGGATAGCTACTACCCCATTTTAGATAAAGATGTCTTTCAGTTAGCCTGTGTGTGTGTGTGTCTCTGTGTTTTGTTTTGGCACTACTTGGATGCTGAACCCAGGGCCTTGCACATACTTTCCAAGTACTCTACCACTGGCCTGCATCACCAGTCCCCCAACCTTTTTTGAGTCAGGGTCTAAGTTACACAGGCTGCCTCTGCCCTCAAATTCACAATCCTCCTGGCTCTGCCTCTCAACTCACTAGGTATGCATACCACACCAAGCCAGCAACCAGTGTAAGTGGTATTTCTTAATACCTATTAAGAAACTGGGCTAGAGTTTAGCTCAGTTGGTAAAGTGCTGCTCTGCACTCTCTGAGAACCCGAGTTCCATCCCCAGCACTGCAAAAATGGGAGAAGGATGTGGCAATACACTCAAGAAGCAATCCCGGAACAATTAGCTATTGAAAATCCTATGTAGATCGCCGTGAGTCAGACGCGACTCAATGGCACCTAACAACATTAAGAAATTACTAACAAGGCAGATTATTTTGGCACACAACTGTAATCCCAATAACATGGGAAGCAGAGACAAGAGAATCAAAGGTTCGAGGCCAGAGGCAACCTGTGCAATTTAGCAAGATCCTGTCTCAAAAAGGGATCTGAAGGTGTAGCTCAGTGGCAGAATACGTGTCTATACTGTGTGTGTGCGCGCGAGGCCTTGGGATTAACCTCCCAGTAGTACAAAAAAAAATTAAAATTAAAATTAAAAATAAAAATAAATTACCAATAGTCGTTCACTCATTAGGGAGAAAGTAAATGTACTTAAAAAAATTTCTTCATTTATGTTCCATGTCAAACATCTGATTCATTCAAATAAAAGAAAACAATTGTCTTATAAAACAAATGTGTTAGAGAAAACAATCTATAATTTAAAAAACCTTTAAATTACTATTTTAAACAAAATATGTCCTCCCAAAATTTACAGCTTATTCCTGCAAGGCAATCAATTTTAAGGGAATTATTTTAATGCTTTCATGTAAATTAACTTAAACCCACATAGAATTTTCTGTACTTAAAAAAAAAACCAAAAACCTAAGCCAAATAAATCCCTTTTAAAAATGTGAATAACTACCTAATTTTATTTGGTATAAATTCCCCTGTATGATTTTAAGGTCAACAACTTTATAAAGATCATCTTACCAATGACTCATGTCAATGTCAATAATAAATCATGTTTTTTACTGAAGGTTTTTACTGAATGGCATCAAAGCATTGAAGTACTTTGACTTCTCGGTGACAGGAAGGTATTGAGTTCCCTAAACATGATCTTATTCTTCGATCCCCAGCACTGCAAAAATAGAAAGACCTGGCAGCCCACTCCTGAAACAATCAGCCATTGAAAACCCTATGGATAGCAGAGAAGCACTGTCAGATACAGTGCTTCTTTCATTCTGTTGTACATAGCATCACTATGAGTTAGACCCAACCAGACAGCACCTAACAACAACGGCATTTTCAGTTACAAACTATGAATCGGTATCCCAAATAAGAGGAATGTGTATGTCTATGGTGCACTGTAAAGCACAAACAAGATACCTACTGTTCCTAATGAGAAAGAATTACTGAAAGACCCACAAATATATGAAAACCCTGACATGTTGAATCAAAGAGCCTAACACAGAGGACCTGTGCTGAGTAGGTGGAATTATAGGCGTGCACCAAGAAAAGACAAAACTAAATCTATGTTAAAAGAAATGAGATTAGTAGTTACCTGTTAGGAACAGAGAGAGTACAAACACGGAGGATGTAGAATAAAATCCGGGACATTGGAAACAACCTTTATCTTGACTCTCTATATATAAAATTTCACTGAGCTGTATATTAAAAATTTGTGCACTTTCCTACATGTTAACTGTTCTTTTATTTTACAAATCTTTTCCTAGGAAGAGACAAAGATTTTCTCAAAGAAAACTATGACCAGGTTTTTCTTTTTTAATTCCAAAAGGAAAGTGTCTACTAAAGATTTACTACGTCATTTACCTTTCCTTCTAAATTTTAAAACAAAAAACAACAAAAACCCTTAAGATTTCTGAAACATAAGACTAACTTCTAGAATTCACAAATAACTCAAGAAAGCAAATCCCAAGACAGCAAAAAACCCAATACACAAGTGGGCAAAGGAACTGAACAGGCAGTTCTCAAATGAAGACGTTCCTAAGGCTAAGAAGGCCATGAAAAAATGCTCAATATCCCTAGCCATTGGGGGGAAATACTAATCAAAACAACTCTGAGATTCCACCTAACTCCAGCAAGAATGGCCATGATCAACAGAACAAATGCTGATAAGGTTGCAGAGAAAAAGGAATCCTCTTACACTGTTGGTGGGACTATAAATTGGTTCAGCCACTTTGGCAATCAATATGGAGATACCTCAGAAAAGTAACAATTGAACTGCCATCCGACCAGCTATACCACTACTGGGAATATACCCAAAGGGAGATGAGTCATTGTACCACAGAGACACCTACATCTCCATATTCACTGTAGCACTCTTCACAACAGTAAAGATATGGAGCCAACCAAGGTGCCCATCAACAGAAGAATGGATAAACAAATTATGGTACATATATAAAATGGAACATTACTCAGCAATAAAAAATTGAAATAATGTCATTTGCCGCAAAATGGATGGAGCTGCAGAATATCATCTTAAGCAAACAAATAAGCTCAAAAAGAGAACTATCATATGTTCTTGCTCATATGTGGCAGCTGATTCTTAAAGGAAGAAAAAACCCTATATATAACTTGATATATAAAAATGCACAGTTAGAGGGACAATATGAAGAATAGAAAAAAGGAGGGAGGGAACAAGCAAAGCGAAGTGAAGATTGTGGAAAGTGGGATGGGGAGGAGGATCAATGTAGAGGGATAAAAGGGGAGAGAACAACCTCAATGTAAACAATCCAACTTCAAGAGTACATGGGAAAAACCTGAGTTTTACTATGTATTAGTCAAAAGGTTCCATAAGCCTTGTAAGTGGATAAAGGTGTAATCAAAAGTGATGTAATAGTTGCTTAATGGAAAAAGCCAATGTTGTATTACTCTGTTCCTCTGCCAACATTTACCAATAAAAGGAGGGGGAAAAAATTTCTGAAATATAACAAAAGGGAAACAATAAAAAAATCAACACCAAACTCTAAGCAAGAAAACAATGCCCACAATCATCTCCAGGAAAGCTGAACTGACAAGCTCAAAGATGGCTGCCAAGTACACACTGCAACTAGGTAATCAAGTAGGCTCTGTAAATGTGTCTGAAATCAATGTTTCTTAGTGTCTTAAACTGTCTATAGAAGCTAGCTTTGTAATTAGAAGAATTATTAGGTTAAAAAGTTGAAGATTATATGAACACTATACAAAAAATGTAAGTGGTTTTACCATCTGCTACCTTTTAATTTAAAAGAAACTTTTAAGACTGCTGCTTAGAGAATATTCTGCAGAAATTCACTAGGGAAAACATTCTAGTCTTCCCAAATCATCCTATCAGATAGAATCTGCTATGAGTGAAGAAAACTTGTTCTATGACTATTCAGTGACTTCTTTGAACATTGTTTGCAGTTACAATATTTGATACAACTCAATAATTTAAGTATAAATATGGAATTGTCTAAACTTCTCTATAATCAGAATTTAAATCAATGCTCTAATGGATGGAGAACCGGAAATGCAAGTAGCAATTCTGAAGAAGGGCACAATGGGAAGCAAAGCAAAACAAGTCTTCTCACCTGGTGTCTGCTTCTCACCATGTTTCCCCAGCTGGTCTTCTGGGCTTCTTCCATTCCCTCCTGAGGGAAAGCATTCATTAGATTTGTACACTCTCTTCATATATCAATGACCTACTAAGCACTGTTCCGACAACCCCAAATGCTAACTAACCAGAGTATTCCTCCATTTGCCTAAAATATTCCAGAGGTGTCATGTGAAAATGGGAAATTGCTGCCCATTCCATTCAGGTGATGATGGAATGTGAACACCTAGATGTAGTACCTTCCATGGACTCTAAAGGCCAAATATGTTATTGTTGTTGTTAGGTGCCGTCGAGTCAGTATCCGACTCATAGCGACCCTCATAGGGTTTTCAATGGCTGACTGTTTCGGGATTGCCTTGGGAGTGGATTGCCAGGTCCTTCTCCCATTTTTGGGGTGCTGGGAATTGAACTCAGGACCTCAGAGACTGCAGCGCAGCACTCTACCAACCGAGCTAAATCCCAGCCCCAAAGGCCAAATATAAAGACATTTAAATGAAGAATGGCAAGGATAATCATCATCTACCAACAACTGCCCTGTTCTATTTCTCCCACTCAAGTCTATGTTTCCAGCTCACAGAAGAATACCAGTTTCCTCTCTAGCATCACCTCTACGCCTTCTGCCCTTCCTGCTAAGGTACTAAGTAGAGAACAGTGCTGTTGCCCATGGAAACTGTTCAAGTTTTAGAAATTTTTCTCAGAAAATTTGGATGTTTCATAGGTTCTGGTTCACAAGGAGCATGCTTTTTAGCAAAAAGCCAGTCATCTTTTCTTTTTAAAGATTAAAGGTCTAGCCAGGCACAGTGGTGCATGCCTGTAATCCCAGTGGCTCAGGAGGCAGAGGCAGGAGGATTGCAAATTCAAGACCAGAGGCAGTCTGCGTAATCTGGTGAGATCCTGTCTCAAAAAAAGTGAAAAAATGGGCTGGGGATGGAGCTCAAGTAAAGCTTTGCAAGTAAAGCACTTGCAAAGCATGGAAGTGCAAGGCCCTGGGTTCAACCCCCAGTAAAAAAAAAAAAAAAAAAAAGACTAAAGGTCTAGGAAGGAAAAAGATGTGCCCTGGAAACATTTCCAAAAATATTTAGCTAACAAAGATGAATAAGAACATGGACTATTAAGAGCATGTATTTATGGGTGTTTGCACAGAGAAATCAGAATACTGCAAATGATAATCTTTCAGCATTTGCCAAACTCTTCGTGCCTTGTGGTTCAAAAAGTTTTCTTAGGACATTTGCATTTGGTTATTTCAAGCCATTCTCTAAGATTTCTTTCAAACAGATGAACCTTAACATGACAACTTGTTATAGTGAAGATTACAATATTAAGTTGAGAAATATTAGCTACCCGAAGAACACCATTTTATAATTGTACCTGGTTCCCCTTATAAAAAACTCAAGTTTCTGCCAACAATTTTCATTTGATTGACTATAGGGTAAATTTCATAGGGAGAATATGTCCTAAATCCTTGCTATTAACAGACTCTTTTGCAGATTCTTACTGATCTGACCAAGAACAACACTCCATGACAAATAGTATGTTGCTCAAAGTAAGACAATGAAGATGTCAGTAACAAGTAAGATGAACAACCTAGTGACCCAAGGATGGAGTCTTATAAAGAGGGACCAGTTTCCTGAAGAGTTTCATAAATAAAAGGAAGCAAAGTTAAGGCCTAGTATACTTGCTGTTACCTGTAATTGGAATCAGTTTCCAATGTATTTCAGTCTCTTCAACATTATGTGACTTAGACTGTTGTCTGTGGAACCCATGTTCAATAGGAACAGTAGGACACAAACTGCACTCTTCAAAATTACTGACGTTTATTAAATTTGGATCCTAAAAATTAAAGTATATATTCAATACCTTTCTTTTCAGTTAATTTTAATATCAAGAATAAGCAACTATTTTTTCATAGCAAATTCACAAACTTCAATCTAACTATTATAAATGAATAACAACAATATGGTCAAATTATAACAGTCTAGTCCACAGGTCCCAAACCCCAGGCCACCCAGCAAGAGGTGAGCAGCAGGCAAGCAAGTGAACATTATCTGTATTTATAGCCACTCCCTGTCATTCACATTACCGCCCCAGTTCCGCCTCTGGTCCATGGAAAAAACCAGACAATAGTGTCAAAAAGGTTGGGGACTGCTGCTCTAGTCTTAAAATTAAAACATATTTTCCCTTAAAACATAATTTGATGTTGATTTAAAGCAGTGATTGGTAAACTTTTAAGGTAAAGCACCATAAAATATTAGGCTTTGCAGATTATACACTCAACTCTGCCATTGTAGTATAAAAGTGGCCATATGCAATACCTAACCGAATGGGCAAAGAACTAGTTACATAAACATGAAGTGGGAGTTGAGCATTGTGGCACATGCCTGTAATCCCAGTGATTGAGGAGGCAGAGGCAGGAGGATCACAAGTTTGAGACCAGAGGCAGACTGCGTAAATTAGCAAAACCCTGTCTCAAAAAAGTAAGAAAATGGGCTGGGGTTGCAGCTCAGTGGTACAGCACTCGCAAAGCATGCAATCGCGAGGCCCTGGGTTCAACCCCCAGTACCACCAAAAAAATAAAAACCACATGAGGTGGGCTGGTTCAGCCCAGACTGCCATCAACCCCAGTATTAAACATATTAGGAAATATCAGCAATACAGGTTAGTATCTCAATGCCTACCATCATACAAATCCAGAACTGCGTGGAGAAAGGCTGAGACATGCATATATGACTTTTATTGAAAGGCAGAGAAGAATAAAATACAAATAAACCTTTAAGAATATTGATGTCATCCTAGTACGGTTCTCAATTTTAGAGAGGTAAGACTACCAACTCACCAAGAATCAGTACTCCAACCACATACTTTAAATAAACTGGATGCCCTAATAAACAAGTCTGAGAATCACCTCAAAGATAATCCTAAAGGTTACTCATTTTCCATTTGTATTTGCAAGAGTAATATCAAGTACCTAATTTTATTTGTTATAGTGGGACACTGACTTCAGTTTCTTCATCTGTCTTACCTTTGAGTCCTGTTACTGCCAGTAGAAAGTATTCCATGCTTTGAGGACTCAATCTTATTAGGAAACAATACAGAATTAACTCCCAATACATACACCATTTCTGACAAACACTGTCCAGCCTTAGTTTTACCACAAGTAAACCTGACACTATATATAAAGCCTTCAAGCAGGAAAGAAAACTACTTTGGCATTTATCTCTTTGTAACAAGAAAACCTCAAAGGCATCCTCTTGGACAGACACCTTTTACACACATACACAAACACACACACACACACTCCCTCTGTCAAGGCATGGTCCTTGCTATGTACCCCAGGCTGGCCTCAATCCTCCTGCCTCAGCCTCCCAAGTGCTAGGATTATAAGTGTGTGCCACGGACACCTAGCCAGTGTTAGTCTGAAATCAAAAGCCACTCCCTGAAGCTTACCCACATTCTCTCTTTGACACACACACTGACAAAAGCTAATGAAGACACATGCTTACTTCTTTCAAATGTAGTTTATGGTCAGAGCCTACTTCGCGGCTAGAAACAGCAATAGGATACTTCAAAGATGCTGCATCAACTTCTGGCAATGGGCTCTGAGCACCCTTAAAAAGTGCATTTTCCATTTTTGCACGAGTATGCTGCTCATATTCTTTCTTCTCTGAAGTAGTGTTCAATTCATGCTTTTGCCTCAGCTCTTCATAGGCATCTTCAGTACTCAATCCTAAAGCTTTGTTGACTGTGTCTGTCAGGGATGCATCAGAATGGCGTGCATTTGCTAATGTTTCTGACAGCCAATTAAACAGCTTATGAATGTCACCAACGCCAGAATTACAAGTATCCTGCTGTTGTAGTGTCAAGTCAGCATCATGCCCAAGTAAGTCAATGGGTTGTGGAGTCTCTGAGAAAAAAGAAACGAAAGTCATCTCTTCAAGTTATATTTGAAAACTAACATAAATATTTTAAAAATCAAATATGTCTCAAAAATTACTTGTAAGACATTTATGGGTCCAAACTCAAATAACTTAGATTTTACAAATATGTCCACCTCTTCGTTTACAGGTATCTCTAGTTCTAAAATTTTGCACACAGGCCAAAATTCCTATAAAGTATTTGTCATAATTTAAACATTCTATTTACATGAATATGAGCTCATGCATCAAGTTGTAAATAGCAATATATTAATAACTATACTATAGTTCCTTAAATTCTACCACCAAAATCCCAGTCAATCAAGTGCTTGACCAAGATGAAACATTTGCACTTGCTATTCCGCCAACTGTTAGATTTAACTGTTACACTTAAATCTGTACTTTAGGAAAAAAACAAACAAACAAAAAACCCAGGGCATAATTGTACTTTTATTTCCTCCACACCTGTTATATTTTGTCTTTAAGGGACTGGCTAACACACTTAAATCTAAACCTTAGCCCAGGCATGGTGGCACACACCTATAATTCCAGCACTCAAGAGTCTAAAGCACGATGATCATGAGTTTAAGATCAGTATGGGCTACATAGAAAGACCCTGACATACACAAAATCTGAACCTTATCCTGAATGACTAGATTGCTTGAATTCATAATGAAGCTATGATATTAGAGATACTGAAAAAAAAAATCTCCACCAAACTTCCATCAAGAACAAAAAAGGACTATGAAACATGTTAAGACAGGACTCCAAGCAGTTGTAAGTCTGGAAAATTTCCACAGTCAATATATTTTAAAACTTGCAAAGGGAGCGTACATTCAGAAAGTCATGTGCTTTAATGCTGCTGGGGTGGGATTAAGCCTGAGGGGATATTAAGATTTCCAATTCAGGAAGGGTTTAATGTACCACAGCAAAAGTAAGTCCAAAACAATGGAGTACATATTAATTCTAATAATATTCTAACTGTATAATTATATTCTAATCATACAGTGTTATAGAGCAAGTAAAACTAATCTGTAAGACAAAAAAGGAGATCAGTGTAGTTGGGTGGGTGAGGTTAAACACAAAAGAGCACAAAAAGAGCACAAATTTTGGGGATAATGAAAATGTTCTACATGCTTAAATCCCAGTGACTCAGGAAGCTGAGGCAGAAGGATTGAGAGTATGAAGCCAGAGGCAGCCTATGCAACTTAGTGAAATCCTGTTAAAATTAAAAAAATTAAAAAGGGGCTAGAGGTGCAGCTCAGTGGTAGAGTACTTGCCTACCATGAGTAACGCCCTTGGTTCAACCCCCAAAGTACTGCAGAAAATGTGCTATATACTGGAGCAGTGGCTACAGAGCTGTCAAAACTCAAACTATGCTTAAGATGGGTACACTGTACATAATTTATACTCAAAAACAGATGCTAAAGTTAAAAGGGACGAAGGATTTTGGAGATTACCTCTTATAAAACAAGTGAGTTTACTACGAAATCAAGAATACAGTGTTTTAAAAGTTAGTCTCTAGCCTTAAAATCTACTTTCAGAAATAAAAATATACAAAATGACTAAAAAGAAACAAGTGAGAAGCACTTTGAAATACAAGTCTGACAGCCACTGTTTTTATTTTTATTTACCTATTTATTTTTGGTCACTACTTTTACTTTAGCTAGGTACATTTCTTCTTACTTTGGTCTACTATAATTGATATGGCTTTCTTACCATTTGAATTACTGATGAAACCCAATTTACATCCACAACTACTTCACATAGACATAATAAGTTCCAACTACATTGGTACCGCCTGCAGCCATAGCCCTGTGGCATCCGATCCCGTCAGATCTCGGAAGCTAAGCAGGGTCGGGCCTGGTTAGTACCTGGATGGGAGACCGCCTGGGAACACCAGAAGCTGTAGGCTTGGGAGAAGGACCTGGCAACCCCCTCCCAAAAATCAATCTGCCATTGAAAATCCTATGAACAGCAGAGAAGCACTGAAAATAATGTTTCCCCTGTTGTACAGAGGGTCACTATGAGTCAGATACCGACTCGACGGCACCTAACCTAACAACACTGGTACCAAAAATAAGTATCTTATTTATCTATCAAATGCCTATTATGAACATAGCAAAGTTTAGAATGATGCTCTGGAGTCAGTTCAAACATAGGTTCTGCCACTATCTACCTAACTATAGGTAATGTTACTTGGCTTACGAGAGATGGTTTTCTCTTCTACAAAACGAGGATAATAACGCCTACTGTTTGAGGACTAAGTTCATATACATATAGCAAGAACTTAAATTCTCAAGACACAGGTTGATAGCAAGGTAGTATATATCAGTGTCAGCAGGTTCAGCACAGATCACAAGTCCAGCATGAAATAAAGGAGATGGAGACTATTAAGGAGAATAGTGAGAAAGTGAAGGGACAAACGTGGCATGCAAAGGTGTGAAACTTGAGAAAAGTAGATGCTTCAAGAAGAAAAAAAAAGTAGTAAAACACTAACCATGACATATTCTAGGGAGAGATGAGCCTCAACCAAAGAGTGTGTGAAAGTGTGGGAAGCATGGCTGCACACAGCCAGTCTGTATTAAAGCCTTGAAAAGCCAGGTACAGAAGATGAGACTGGTCGTAAGCTAACAAAGCAATACTGAGAAGAACATGATATTGAAATGACTCAAAGAAATTAGTAATCCAGGAAGACCACCAAGGAGACAAGAACACAGACAAGGGTGACAATACTGCAAGAGTCATACAAATCTAATAAAGACAAAATATCCCACAGGTTACTACAGACATCACTGCCAAACAGAACTTTCTGCAGTGACTGAAATATTCTGTTTCTGTACTATCCATTACAGTAGTATGGCTGATGAAATGTATTTTTATTTCATTTTAATTACTTTCTTTTATTTTGTGGTACTGGGGGGTTAAACCCAGGGCCTCGCATATACTCTGCAAGCACTCTACCACTGAGCTGCATCCTTAGCTCATTTTTAAGGTTTTTTATCTTGAGGCAGGGTCTCATTAAGTTGTACAGACTGCCTCTGGCCTGGAACTCACGATCCTCCCGCCTATACCTCTCGAGTTGCTGAAATTACAGGCATATGCCACAGCACTCATACATTTTAATTACTTTAAATTTGAATAATACATGGCCAGTAATTACCATATAAGACCACAAAAGTATGAAGGAAGTAAAGGAGAACAGACACATGTAAAGTTAGGACACAAATAAAGACTGTGGACAGCATAAGTGTAATAAACGCCTCTAATCTAACCTAGGCAGTCTAGTCAGAAATATAATAAATTTAAAAAGATAAGTAAAATTGCTCAGTGAGAAATGAAAAAAATACTTAGATCTGCCATAAGAAATAAGAGCAGCAACACGCCGGGCGTAGTGGCACACGCCTGTAATCCCAGCGGTTTGGGAGGCAGAGGCAGGAGGATCGCAAGTTCAAGACCAGAGGCAGTCTGTGTAACTTTGCGAGACCCTGTCTCAAAAGGTAAAAAAACGGCCTGGGGGTGCAGCTCAGTGGTCCAGCATTTGCAGAGCACGCAAGCATGAGGCCCTGGGTTCAACATCCAGTAAAAAAAAAAAAAAAAAAAAGCCTCCACACACACACACAAAAAGCCCCCACAACCTCCACCAAAAAAAAAAAAAAAGGAACAGCAACAGCAAGACAAAATATCAACTGTTACATCACAGGTCCCTGAACACAAAAGAACAAATTTTATGTGTATGGACAAGCAGTATGAAAAACCTAGATGATAAAATGTTTTAAGATACTACCTGGGCGTGGTGGTGCACACCTGTAATCCCAGCAGCTTGGGAGGCGGAGCCAGGAGGATCAAAAGTTCGAGACCAGGGGAAATCTGGGTAACTTAGCGAGACCGTCTCAGAAAGTAAAGGAAAAAAAAGCAGGGCGGGGGGCCGCTGGGGGTGCAGCTCAGTGGTCCAGCACTTGCAAAGCATGCAAGCACAAGCGCAAGGCCCTGGGATCAAGCCCCAGTACCACACACACACACACACAAAGTTACTTGCTATCCTTAATCACATTTAGATAAGAGTGTTTCTGTCCAGAGAATCAGAAAGAGCAAAAAACAAGTAAGGAAGCAAGCAAGAAGGGTAGAAAAACCCAATGACATTTCTGGGTTCCTGGGGTGGAAAAATTGTATGTGTGCATCTAAGAAATTTTAAAGCTCAGAAGGCTCCTTTCATTAAACAATATTCTACAAGATTCCAACATGCTAACATATTTTTCCAAATGTGAAAATGAAGGGGAAAAAAGCATATAGGAGGTCCAATTAGCAAGGTAATAACAGTGTACTTCATTTTGTCCTATTACCCTAACCCAAAGAACTCAGAAATCTGATAAACCAGGGCTAGAGCTGGCAATATTTTCTGTACAGGACCAGATATTAAATATTTTAGGCTTTATGTGCCATATATACAATTTCTGTCCCAACTCTGACATAATAATGTGAAAGCAACTATATATACACAAATGAATGGACAGGGCTATATTCCAAAACTTTTTTTTTTTTTTTTTTAATAAAAACAGGATAGTTTGGACTTGGCCATTGGGCTTTATAATTTGCAAATCCCTGTATTATGAGGAAAAAATAAATATTATTTTCTATATTTTGGGTTGTGGTTATATGAGCAATGTGTTAGATTACCTTGATATAGATGGCAATTTTCAGGTAAATTACTGGTTTTGGCGAGCTTTCTCATATTTTCAGGTAAATCCTCAAGCTTCCTCTTCAAGACAGTTTTGCTGCTCACATCTTCTGTGTCTGGGTCCCCACCCACATTTTTTTTCCTACACTGAATTAAATTAATCAATTCTTTGACTCTATCCTTATCATAATCCAAAGAATGAGATGATTTTGGCTTTCCAGGTTTAATAGTTTCACCCCTTGAGTTATTTCGTTTTCCAAATTTCATTTTTGTACCATTCATTTCTTCTTCTTGACCTTCATAATCTGAAAGTGGACTAAAGTGTTGGAGTTTTCTATTTTCTTCAAATAGCTCTTTTAATTTAAAAATAGGTAACTGATACATTTCAGGCCGAAAAATATAGGTATGCAAACAGTCATCAATATGGGATTTCTTTTTTGGTGCTGAGTATAAGAATTTTTTATCATCTAATCGTGAATTATATGGAAACATGATAAACTCTCGTTTACCTGAACCAAAACCTCGCTTAAAAAATTCACTTACATACTTTTCAACAACAGAATGAAAATTTATAGGGTTTATATTTTTGAATTCCTTTCGACATTGAATCAAAGAAAACTGTAAAAATTGAGCTATTTTTAATACATCTGGCATGCTCTCATGCCTCTCCTGTGGTGCTGCATTGGTTGAACCTTTCTGTGCTGCAAATAAACAAAAAAAAACAAACCACATTAGCAATCAATGAACTAATCAAATACAGACCTACATACTGCCAAAGTTATACATTCATGGTGAACCAAACAACTATGTACTCTAACATATATAATGTAGTATATAGCAAATACATGAAGAGCATGCTTCTGCCTAAAGCAGAACAATAAGAAACTAAAACAAGTTGGGCATGCTAGCACAGGCCTGCAATCCCAGCACTCAGGAAGCTAGGCAAGATGACTGAGTTCCAGGCCAACCTGGGCTACATAGCAAGATCCTGTCTCAAAAAATGAAAGCCAAGAAAGAAATAAAAGAAAGAAAGAAAAGAAAATAGAAAAAAGAAAACTGAAACTAATGAAAGAACAGAGCATATTTTTAAAGGAAAAAACACCCACTCATTGAATATCTTCATTTCCTATCACTCCTAGGCAATTCAAATTGTAACAAGCAAAATGTAAGGAGAAATAAAGAGGGCAGTATCTGAGACTACAAGCAAGACCAATCCTGCAAATGACAGCAATGTCACTCCTTTCTCTCATAAAGTAACAACTTTAACATCATATGAACTGTCCTATAAGCAGATATGTAGGCACTGAGTGCCACAATTGAAAATTTCCTCCTTAATCCAACAGTTAAGCCATTAGTGAGACTTTTACTTTAATAAAGTATTCAAATTAGTTCTTAGAAAAGGTGAAATGCAAATTTTCTCTACCATCAGTGCCCAAAATTCCTATTAATTTGGAAGAGCCAAATATTTAATCTGGTGCATGATACTTCGAAGGCACTGAAATCTGAATGCAAAAATAACTATAATCACATAAAACCCTCAAAAGCTAAGCTATAGTAGTATAATAATTACAATCAAACTTTATTAGTGAAAGCACTGAAAAAAAGTTTTTTCATTGTTAAGAAAAAACTCAAATCATATGTGTATCATATTGCTAATTCCTCTGAAAAACTCCAGAATTTTCCAGAACAGGGTGTAGGAAAGACAAAATAGTTATCTGACAATCTTCAGTAAAATGTAGCTATCTATGAATAATTACATTTCAATATCCAAAGAACTTACAAGCAACTACGTCTCTAGGTTCTTGAAATACAAACAAAGCATGTAGTATTCGAGACTTGACAGTCTGATGTTCTAAAAAAAGAAGCCAAATTCATTAGTAACATGTTTTAACTAAAAGAACTTTTTAACTATAAAAATTAAGAGAGACTACTTACCATATGAAAAAACTATCTGAGAAGGAGAGAGAAGAAAAAGGTATCCTCGGTCTCCCAGAGGTTTAACAAGAACCTGCATTTGAGAGAGAGAAGAAGTTGTATCTGCTTTATTACTCATCTCGGCAGACACGTAGCATTTTATACTAATTATAAAAATAAAAATTATTTTAAAAAAGCTTGTAATCATTATTTGAGGGAAAACACCACTACTAAATTAGTTAAAAATTGTTTCCTCCTCAGCAAGGCAAAACAAACAAAAAACACCAATTCTCTGATGATTAGCAGGATTCTAATCAAATGAAAATATCTTATTCTCCTAATAGAGTAAGAGAATGTTACTGAACTAATTCTCCTAATTAACTATGAAGCCAACTTAACTTTTCCCTGAGGCTAAAACATAAAGACCTAACTAATGACTAGTATTTGCCTCATTTATTCAAAAGATATCATATAAACTGCCAAGGCAGTGTGCTGAATGATGGGTATAAAATATGCTTTGAAAGACTTCCTTTGAAGAGTTCTGGTTAATCTAGATTGAAATACGCTGCCATAATCTAATTCTACACATATTTAACGAGCATCTTTCACATGT
This sequence comes from Pedetes capensis, assembly GCA_007922755.1. Classification (NCBI taxonomy): domain Eukaryota; kingdom Metazoa; phylum Chordata; class Mammalia; order Rodentia; family Pedetidae; genus Pedetes; species Pedetes capensis. The sequence continues at coordinate 25,577 of VMDO01005375.1, read as the reverse complement.
TACACAATTGGACTTGCCAAAGATAACTTAAAAGACAAGCAACACAAGGTCCTTGATCATGAGAAGTTTATAACTAGATATGTTGTTGTTGTTGTTGTTAGGTGCCGTCGAGTCGGTGTCCGGCTCATAGCGACCCTCATAGGGTTTTCAATGGCTGACTGTTTCGGGATTGCCTTGGGAGTGGATTGCCAGGCCCTTCTCCCATTTTTGCGGTGCTGGGAATCGAACTCAGGACCTCAGAGACTGCAGCGCAGCGCTCTACCAACTGAGCCAAACCCCAGCCCCTTTAACTAGATATAGAGTAACACATATAATACCAATAATTATATGAGACAGAAAATTTCCCCAAGAGATTTACAAAGCAACAGAGTGGCAAAATACAGTTTATTTATGGCTTTAAAGGATGGTCAAAGATGGCTGACTCAGTGTGTACTGAAGGCAATTTTGGAGGATGGGCACACCGACAAGAGCCTGAGATTATGAGAAACACATTTCACAACAGGTGACATTATGAGCAAAGGCAAGTTCCATTTCTAGCTGTCACAGTACTTACTACTGGCAAAAGGATGAGAACAGACTAGGATAAATACGTAAGTCTAAGAGATCAGGGATCAGATTGTAAAAAGGCAAGAATTCCAATTTACCCAGGAAGGTCTTTAAGGTCCTCTTTTAAATTGAAGTATTTCCTTCAAAGAACAGTAACAACTAAAAAATTTGAGGGTACCGTGCATACGAGGGAAAGAGAACAATCTAATATAAAGAACTTATTTTAGGGGCTTCTAAAATACTTGACAACATCTTCTGAATTAAATAATAGATTATAAATGATCTATGCATAATAGTTGAACACAAAAGGATATTTGCATCCTGAGAAACCTTGCACTACCTAAATTGCTGTTAACAAAGCAAGTAAAGTCTGTTTAAGAACTAATAATTTAAAAGACAATTCACATTTATTAAAAACATTACAAATTCACATTTATTAAAAACAATGAACACGCAAAGGTAAAGTAGTGTCATGTTTGGGGGTTTCAGGTGCTCCCAGTTGACCAGGTTCCCCAGGGGTGACTTCTACCCTTCACTTTATGCCAAACATATATAGATTCTTAGATAATGATGCTCAAGCAATTCATTCTAGCAGTGCTCTTATAATACCTGAAGTTGGCTGGTGGCATGGACCAAATACAGGGGATCAGAAGATTGACTAACTGGAAGATCTCCATCTGGAGACCACTCTCAAAGCTTGGGGAATCCTTCCCCTGTTTTTGTACCTGTATTCAGGTCAGTTACCAGGTGTTTCTGTCATAAAGGGAGTTTAAGTAAGGGTAAGATTTGTTTTGTCAAAGTAAGGATAAGGATTTTCATTCACGTTCTTGGCTCATTTAGGAAAACAAGTTATGTGCCTTTTACCTCTCACTCCAAATATCATAAATGTTTCATAAATTCCACTGCCTTGGTGTCTAAAGACTTACACTGTAAAGAACCCCAATGTAGCCAGAAACCCATAGAGTATAGGCAGTCCACACCCAGGAACACTAAGATAGAAACCCTAGCAGTTATGCCTGTGGCTTCAGCCTATAAAAACACATTCAACCCTTCTGAAAAGGAAAATCCTAGGTGCTCTACATTTTGCAGCCACAATTTACCATACCTTACTGCTTTGTTCCTTTCAGGAAACAGTATTATTTCAACCTATGAATTTTTCTTACTTTTTTCTACTACTTTGACTTTTCAGATAACATTACAAGCTATATGGAATGACAAAAAAATATAAACAAAGTAAGGTGCCAGGGCTATCAAATATAATCCCAGTGACTCAGAAAGGTGAGGCAGGAGGATGGTACAGGTTTGAAACCAAATGTAGCTTGCATAACCCAGCCAGACTCTGAATAGAGGTTAAAAAAAAGGAGGCTGGGAGTATGGCTCAGTGATAGAATGCTTACAAAGTATGCATGAGGCCCTGGGTTCAACCCCTGAGTACTGGGAAAAAAATATAAGTATACAATGAGCTAACAATCTTAAATCAACTAGCTTGAAAGGAAATAAGCTACGCCAAGGGAGAGTCAGTAGAAAAAAACAGATTCAAATTCCCAAAGGCTTCAACTTGGAATTATCAGATGCAAAATATAAAACATGAAATACTTACAGACATAAAATAATTGGCAGAACTAAGAACATGTTCACACAAAACTTTGTACACAAATGTTCGTAGCAACCTTTTTCTTAATATTCAAAAAGTGAGAACTACTAATAGATATATTAATGGTATAATATACATAATGAACTATTATTCAGTCATAAAAAGGAATGAAGTACTAATGCATGCTGCAACATGGATAAACTTAGAAAGTATTATGCTCAGCAAAAGAAACCAGGCATAAAAAACCACATATTGCATGATTCCATTTATATAAAATATCCAGAATACACAAATGTATAGAGAAAAAAGTAGATTAATGGTTGCCAGGGACTTGGGGGAAGGGAAAAATACAGAGTAAATGCTTATTGGTTATGAAGTTTCTTTCTCAAGTGATGAAAATGTTCTGGAATTAAATAGTGATAGTTGTAAAACACTGGATCTACTAAAAACTACTGAATTGTTGTTGTCCTTAGATGCCATCAAGTCAAGAAAACCATGAAAGTATACACTTTAAAATGACTAAAATGAGCTGGGCACAGTGGTATGCTCTTGTAATCCCAGCAACTCGGGAAGTGGGGGCAGGAAGATCGTGAGTTCAAGTTCAGAAGCAACCTGCAACTTCAGGAGACTCTGACTAAAGATCAAAAATAAAAAATTGCCTGGGGGTACAGTGAAGTTGTAGAGCACTTGCAAAGTATGTACAAGGCCATGGGTTCAACCAAATACCACAAAAAATAAATTTAACAAAGAAACAAATACAAAAATGGCTAAAATGGTAAATTTTATTACAGTAACAAAAAAACTGGCAAAGAATACCAGAATACAATGTCTACCTCTCAGAACAGTGCCTGGCACCTAACAAGTACTCAAAAAACATCTGAAAGAATTTTTTTCTTTTTTGATGGTACTTGAGGGTTGAATCCAGGGCCTCACCCATTTTTGTAAATGCTTTACCACTGAGCTGCACCCCAAGTCCATTTTTTTCTTTTTGGAAACAGGGTCTCACTAAATTATATGAGCTGCCTCTACCCTCCAACTTGGGATCCTCCTGCCTCAGTCCCCCAAGTATTGCAAAAAGAGGGTGTGGGGTTGAAGAAAGGAAAGAATAAAGGATAGGTATGTTGTTGTTGTTAGGTGCCGTCGAGTCAGTATCTGACTCATAGCGACCCTCATAGGGTTTTCAATGGCTGACTGTTTCGGGATTGCTTTGGGAGTGGATTGCCAGGTCCTTCTCCCATTTTTGCGGTGCTGGGAATTGAACTCGGGACCTTAGAGACTGCAGCGCAGCACTCTACCAACTGAGCTAAATCCCAGCCCTAAAGGATAGGTATAATCAGAGATAAAAGTCTTTCAAGAAATGAAAATATAAATCCACATATATCAAATACACACCAAGCTAGCTATATAAGAAATCTACACCTAGATATTGTAATTAAAAACACCAAAGATTTAATAAAAGAAAAATTTTAAAAAGGCAAAAAAAATGATGACCTACAAAGAATACTTAGACCAAGGACTCATCTCTCAACAAAATGGATAAGATATACTGTGCAAGAAAAAATAAAACCTGTCAACCTCAAATTATATATTCAACATCCAACAATACACATTTTCCTCAAACAATGAGGAGAATGTACAAAAATTGATCACAGATATTAAATCAAATCTTAACAAATTCCAAATAATCACCACCTGTTCAGATTATAATTCAATTACATTAGAAACAAAAAGTCAAAAATAGCTCCATACATTTATTTGGAAATTAAAACAGATACATCTACATCATGAATTAAAGCAGAAATAATAGTGAGTACTAACCAATATTTAAAAGGGAAAGACAATAAAGATAGTATACATTAAAAATATGGAATGCCAATAAAGCAATACTTTAAACTGAGTATTCAACTTTTTTCCAACTTACTGAGAAATGTACAACAAAATAAACCTCAATAAAGTAGAAGTTAGCCAGGCAAATTGATGCACCCTTGTAATCCCACTGACTCAGGAGGCAAAGGTAGGAGGATTACAAATTGAGACCTGAGGCAGCCTGTATAACTTAGAGAGACGCTGACTCAAAATAAAAGAAATAACTGCCAGATATAATGATGCTCACCTGTAATCCCACCAACTAGGGAAGCTGAGGCAGGAAGATTTCAAGTTTGAGGCCAGAGGCAGCCTGCGTAACTTAGTGAGGCCCTGTCTCAAAATAAAAAGTAAAGAATGGGCTGGGGATGTGGCCCAGAGGTACAGCACTTGCAAAGAAGGTGCAAGGCCCTGGGTTCAACCCTCAAGTACCACAATCAATCAATCAGTAAGTAAATAAATAAAAATTAAAAATGGACTGAGCTACATCCCTGTGGCAGAGCACTTGCAAAATATGCATAAGGCCCTGGGGTTCAATGTCCAAGAACTGGGGGAAAAAAATACAAATTGGCTAAAAGCACAAACTATTTGGTGTCTTAAGACACAAAAACTGATAAACATCTAAGGGAGAGTGACTAGTAAGAGAAGGAATAATGAAAATACCATGAAGTGTTTATAACCCATATTAGAGAGACTATATGAAGGACTGTATCCCAATAAATTTAAAATCTGGGAAGAAATGGACATATTTATAAAAAATAAACAAAGCTATAACGCGACTTAAGGATAGCCAGAACACATAGTTATTAAAGAAATGGAATCATCACATGCCATGGTGCACGCCTATAATTCCACCTACTCAGGAAGTTAGGCAGGAGGACTGCATGCTCTAAGCCAGGGGCAGCCTGTGCAGCTTACAAGACTATCTCCAAATAAAAAATAAAAAAGGAGCTGGGTGTGCAGTTCAGAGGTAGAGCATTTGCCTAGCATCTATAAGCCCCTAGGTTCAATGTCTAGTACTGCAAAAACAAACCAAACCCCGCAAGATGCCTCAAGATAAATCTAACAAAAAATAATCAAGACTTGCATTTGAAAAATTCTAAAACTTTCGAGGCATAGTAGCCCACACCTATCACCCCAGCACTTGGCAGAGGCCAGAGGATCCCAAGTTCAAGGCCTGCCTGGGCCACACAGTTCAGACCCTATCTCAAAAACAAAAACAAAAACAAAAAAAACCTTGAAGTAGCAAGAAACTACAAGTCACCAGAAGGAAAAATAGGCAAAAGACACAAACTTGCACTGCTATTAGAAGAAATAAAATGAATGTATAAATTTTTATCTCAAAGAACACAAGTTAAAAATCATAGTAAGATACTTGGTTTTGTTTTGTTTTGATTTGATTTTTGCTGTACTGGGGGGGAGGAGTTGAACTCAGGGTCTCATGCATACTTTGCAAGTGCTCTGCCACCAAGCTGCACCTCCAGCCCCATTTTTACTTGAGGCACTGTCTTGCTAAGTTATGCAGGCTGCCTCTGGCCTTGAACCTGCGATCCTCCTTCCTCCACCTCCCCAAGTCACTACAATTACAAGGGTGTGCCAAGAGGCCCAGATAGTAAGATATTACTGTATAGCTACCAGACTGTATAGTCAGAATTTGGCAGACATATGCCAAAGTACTTGTGCGTACATCAATCAGTGGGAACTCGCTAATATTAGGGGATATAAATTGGTATAACCACTTAAAACAACCTGATGCCATCTTGTAAATCCAGGTGTTTTTTTTCTTTTCTGTGCTTATTCTTGTTAGGTGCTGTTCAAGTAGGGCCCAATCAAAACCCAGCACCTTGTGCCCGCTAGGCAAGCACTTTACCACTGAGCTAATCCTCAGCCCTTAAATAATTCTACTTCTAAATGTATTTACAGAAAATCTTACACACGTTCATTAGAAGATAGGTTGAAGAGTGTTCCAGCAGAGACAATATGCAAATTTAAGGACATCTCTCTTTATCTGTTAAATTCAGGCTTAAGCATGAACTCACCACAAACCAAGAGATCAATATAATTTGCCTTAAGTTAAACTTCCCTTCAGGATTTCTCAGTGTTCCTGTATAAAGGCTTCATCTTCTGATACTCACAAATGTTCACAATAAAAATAACATTTGTTTTATTTTCCCCCACAAATATTTTGCTCTTCACAAGCCTTAAGATAATTCAAGTATGAACTACTTTTCTCCTTTTTTGGTTTATTATTTTCCTTGAGGTACTGGGGATGGAACCCACTGAGCTACAACTCCAACGCTCATATGAACTGCTCATCTTCGAACTCTTTTGAAGGCCCCTAATGTTTACAGTGGTGGTAGAAAAAGATTTTAATTTTTTGTAAGAATTGCCCTGATCCAAAAGGATAATAAAACTCTTACCCACTTCAGAGTATCAAGTAGATAGCTCAAGACAGCCAACAGATTACAGCAAATAGGTTCCTAGGTTAAGTCCTGAAGAGCTATCTCCACAGGTATTATTTACATTTCAAGGAGAAATATGCTTCCAGGAATTTGGAGATGTCTCTTGGTCTAAAGGGGTTAACTGGTTCCTGGAGAGATTTTATTTATAACCAAAGATATAGAATTAATATACAGTACATTTTCAAGAAGACACTCTAGGGTTGGGGTGAGAATAGCTGCCTCCTTCTGTGTAAGTAAAGAAAAATCATTTACCCTTATCCTTTACCTTTGGAGCATGTACACAAGACAACTGACTGCTCTTTCTCATTGCAGTGCCCTATGGAGTAGGAACTAGGGCAAAATAGGGCCAAGCTGCGTACTGGGTAGTATTCTCAAAATCTGTCTCTGACCTAAAATACATTGTGTGCATATTCCAGACAAAATTATTTAAAAACCCAATACTCTCCAACGTATTTCAGAACCATGAAGAAAGTACTTATAGTTAGGATGATCCCCAATGAGGTTTTCTACAAAAGGAGTAGCTACAAAAAATACCTCCGCACCTTGAATTCAACTAATGCAACCTTGTGGAAAGCCAGTGTCCTTGAAATATCTCAGTTTTACTACTTGCTTCTAGGAAGACCTAGCTCTTCAAGAACCTAATATACTTGGGCCAGGTGAAGGACAAAACACCAGTGTCTTTCCTATCCTGATTTGTACTTTTAGGAACTGAACTGATACTATAATTTTCTGATAAACTTCTTATAGAAACTCTCAACATTCACTCTCTCAAACAGGAGAACCAAACAGATGTGGATAACTTAATGTCTCTCCAAATCCAAACCTACTCCCAAAACTTAGACTTTCTGATCTTAGGAACTGAACAGATTTTGAGCAGGATGAATACTTGTATTACAGTCAGGCTTTCAAAAGTACGCAAAAAACCTAAATATAAAAGTACATTTACAAGGAGGAAGAGGGAGAGAGATCACTCCAAGACAACTAGCCTAAAGGCTTCTACCATCTACATCAAAAATAGGTTGTTTAATACTTTACATATAGCTTTTGTGAATAATCTGTCTATCCCATCTATAAACTATGGACTGATTAAATTCATATAGATGCATACAATGAAATTCTACCAAGCCGCCGGGTATGGTGGTGGTGGTGGTTGTTGTTAGGTGCCGTCGAGTCGGTATCTGACTCATAGCGACCCTCTGTACAACAGGGGAAACACTATTGTCAGTACTTCTCTGCTGCTCATAGGGTTTTCAATGCCAGATTGATTTTTGGGAGGGGGTTGCCAGGTCCTTCTCCCAAGCCTACAGCTTCTGGTGTTCCCAGGCGGTCTCCCATCCAGGTACTAACCAGGCCCAACCCTGCTTAGCTTCCGAGATCTGACGGGATCGGATGCCACAGGTCTACAGCTGCAGGCGGGTATGGTGGTACATGCCTGTAATCCCAGCAACTGGGGAGGCAGAGGCAGGAGGATCACAAATTTGAGACCAGAGGTACTCTGCATAATTTAGCAAGACTGTCTCAAAAAAAAAAAAAAAAAAAAAGCAAAAAACAAAGTAAAAAAAAAATGGGCTGAGGGTGCAGTTCAGCGGTACAGCACTTGCAAAGGATGCAAGCATGAGGCCCTGGGTTCAACCCCAAGTAACACCAAAAAAAAAAAAAAAAAGCTACCGAGCCATTACAAATGAAGTTGTCAGTTCTGAAAATCACTAATATAAATGTCCATTCAATTACCTAAGAAATGAGGTTCAACTAAGTGAGGGGTAAAAAGTTAACTGCTGAAAAACTTTAAATGGTACAAAAAAGCTCTCCCTTCTACTGGAGCTTTCCACCAACATTTAAGCATGAACTCATCTATTTAATGTTAAATTTTTAAACAATTATTTCCTTTCTTTGCAATCATCTCTTCTTCAGCTAAACCATATATATTGGCATCGTGTACTCACTCTCTATTCACTCTGGTGTCTAATGCAACTTTAGCCAAATAAATATACTCATTATCTATTAAATTGGACACTTCCTATTAAATATCCCTTTCATCAGTGTCTTATTATTTTTTACTTTTCTAATAACGTACCACCACCTTCTAACAGAACAGTTTTCTACATCACCACCCCCTTTTTGTTTTATTCTCTAGAGTAACCAAGGTAAATTTTCAACACAGATCTCATGTTGCATACACACTTAAGGCCATATCCCACCCCTTTAAAACCCTTCGAAGTCCATTGCTCTCGGAACAGAACCCAAAATTCCAAACACTGGAACACTGCCTAAATGATGCTACATGACATACACTCCTATTATCTCCCCCAACTATTCAAGTGTTCTTTTTATATTTTCAACCGCACTAACTTTCTTTTTTTGGGTCTTCAAATATACCACTGTCTCTCCCAGACTCAAACTACATCTAAACTTCATTCATCACTCCATATAACCCATGATAACAGAGTCTCCTTGTTTCATGCTTTCTATATAGCTTGCATAAGAAAATGACACTCAGCTGGGTGCTGTGATGCACACCAATAATGCCAGCAACTTAGAAGGCAAGACAGGAGGATTGCAAGTTCAAGGTCAGAGGCAGTCTGTGTAACTTAGCAAGACCCTGTCTTAAGACAAAAAATAAAAAGAGGCTGAGGGTGCATCTCAGAGGTAGAGCACTTGCAAAGTATGTTTAATGCTCAGGTTTCAGCGCCCCTAGTAGTGGGGGGGGGGGGAGAAGAAAGAAAAGAAAAAGAAAATGATACTTAGTAAGTATTTGTGGATCACATTCGTAACCAGAAAATATAATAAAAATACTTTATGGGAAACACTGATCTACAGAGGGTCTAGTGTCATGGCCATAAGAGTATGAGCCATAGTAAGATACTGTTAACTAAATGAGAGCAATCAAAACCTTGGGCTACTTTCAGAAGCAAAAATAAACTAAAGTATTAACATGATGACTTATTCTTGACCACTGAGCTGCACCCCAGCCCTTTTCTTTTTTTTCTTTTTTCTTTTTTTTTTTTTTTACTTTTTTGAGACAGGGTCTTGCTAAGTTATGCAGACTGCCTCTGGTCTCAAACTTGCAATCCTCCTGCCTCCATCTCCCCAGTCGCTGGGATTACAGGCGTGCACCACCGCGCCAGGCACATAATGACTTATTCTTATGAATATTTTCAAGGGACAGTAGGAGTATTTTTAAATCCTTCACTCACAAGTTTTTCTTTCTCCAGTTTTTGAAGTAAACTCTCCATGTTACTTCCAATTCTTGTCTTTTCTACAACTTCATAAAGGCTGCAGTACATCCCATTCTTCAAAACTGACATAAGAAAAAAATACACAGTAAATATCCAAATGAAGTCTGCTTCTTATATATTTTAATAAAATTAAGTTACTTTACCTTCATGTGGGCCTAAGTATGTTTCCTTATAAAACAATGATGGAGGAAGTTTCTGTTTCAAATGATCAATACTCATAACTGTTTCAACATCTAACTTCTCAGGACTGAAAGAAAATTTAAAAAGCATGTTTGCCATCATTACTTTTAATACTAACAATGTTACCGAGCACACTAAAATATACTTGATGGAAAATAAAAGGGTATATTTTGTCTTATTCTAAAGGGGACTTGAAATACCAAGTTCAGATCCCTATACACAGCTAAACAGATGCCTGGCATCATTGCCAACTTTAATTTCCATGCTTAAGCCAGAAACTAATCCTAAATGCCAATCTTACTGACCACAAAGAACAAAAAGTTGTCATTTTATTAAAGACAATTCAGTGTGAACTGCTTTTTTCTTTTTTATTTTCTTTCCTTTTTTTTTTCTCTTTTGATTTTTGTTCTCCTTCAGGTGCCAGGGATGGAACACACTAAGCTACAACTCCAACCCCCAGGTATGAACTTCAAACTCTTAGGAAGGCTGCTAACATTTACTATGGTGACCACAAAAGATCATTTTAATTTTTTTTGTAGTACCAGGGGGTTGAATCCAGGGCCCTTGTGCATGCTAGTTTAGTGCTCTACCACCGAGCTGCACTCCTAGCCCCTTTTCTATTTTCTATTTTGAGATAGGGTCTCACAAAGTTGTATAGGCTGCCTCTGGCCTCAAACTCACAATCCTCTTGCCTCAGCTTCCCAAGGAGCTGTGACTATAGGTATGTACCATGGTGGCAGCATAAAAGATCACTTTAGATCCAATGTATGCTGCACAGGTATGAACACAGCCTATATGTCTTAACTTACCACATCAAAGCTCTTTCCACCAAAACTGGGAATGGTGACATACAGCTGTAATCCTACGACTTGGGAAACTAATAAGACAGGAGAATCACAAGTCTGAGGCCAGCCTGAGCTACACAGCAAGTTCTAGACCACCCTGGATTATAATGAGAGATTCTCTCTCAAAAATCAAATCAAAACAACAAAAACAAATTTTTTTTAAAAAAAGCTCTTTCCAACAAAGAACTGGTTAACTTTTACATTTATTATACTCAAACTACTAAGTGAAAAAGCTAATTAGGATAAAACTTTTTAAAATTATCTTTCAGATTTAAAATCAATGGAAAATATTTACACCATAAATATGTATGAATAGCCCATCCTCAAATCAAGACAGAGAAGTAGAGGGCTCATTTTGCCAATTAACTTTCTAAAGTTATTAAATCAACCTTTTCAAAAACAAATCAATGTTTAAGTATTTACAAGCCAAAGCAAAATTTAAATGTGGAAATGAAGAGGAAAAAGGCTAAAGAAAAAACTAATAAAATTACAGCTGGCAATTTTCTTTTGATGTAACATACTTACAGCTTGATAGGCAAAAAAGCACGAGTGGCTGACCTCAATGAAATGTAACACAGAAGCTTTCCTTTATTTAAAAGCTGTCCTTTCCACAAGGTATAGTTAAATTTATCTAAATAAAAAGAACAATGAGAGCTCAGTTGCTTGATAGCCCAGAAAAGTAAACACACATTTACTAGCAAAGTATCTAGAAATAAGCTTTAATTAGGAAAAAAAACCACACATAATAAAAGTGATATTTCTACTCATGGAAAAATTCAAATATTAAGATTTAGTTTCTGGTATCTTCTACCCTAAAAAAAAAAAAAAAAAGAAAGAAAAAATCATTCCAACATTAATGAATAACAAATCAATCTAAATGTCTTCATCATAAAGCTGAGGAACAAAGACAATACAGTCACGGCCTCTTACTTCCCCTAAAGGAAGGAGAATATATTGTATCTAGTTAACTACATGAATGTCCACAATGTCTCCAATGTTCTATTTTTTTTTACAGTTTTCATTATGAAGAAATTTAATGTCAATGTTGCTTTTAAATCTTATCTCTTCTAAACCAAAACCACTGATGAATTCTTTTAAAAGGTTAGCTATGAAACGTTTTATCATTTAAGTTTTTTTCAATTTAAGTGCTGAATGCCTTTGGTAAATCCTCAGAAGCACCATCTTTATTTATTTATTTGCAGTACTTGAGGACTGAACCCAGGGCCTTGCACACACTTTGCAAGTGCTCTACCACTATGTTATTCCCCCGGCCCATTTTTAAATATTTTATCTTGAGACAGAGTCTTGCCAAGTTACACAGGCTGCCTCTGTCCTCAAACTTGTAATGCGCCTGTCTCCACCTCCCAAGTAACATTGAAATTATATGTGTGCACTGGTATGTGCCAGCATACACCGCTGTGCCTGGTGCACCATCTTCTTAAGAGACCTCATACTTAGACAAAAAAGTGTTGATGCTACATGGTCTCACTGGCTTTTTCTTTTTGGCAATACAGGGATTGCAGGGTATTGAACCCAGGGCCTACAGGATGCTAGACAAGTGCTCTCCCACTGAAGTGCACCTTCAGCCTTTTATTTGTTTTGACACAAGGTCTCACTAAGTTGTACAGGATGCCTCTGCCCTCTAACAATCTTCCTGCCTCAGCCTCCTGAGTGACTAAGAATACTGACATGTGCCACGGCACCTGGCTCACCCTTTCTCACATTCTGCAGATTTTTATTCATTACACAAGTAAGACACTTAACTTATCAATCGTCTACTATATGTACTTTTTCTTTCAACTTAGAAAACTAAAGAAATATAAGAATCTTACCTATGTTTCTATCTGCATTAAAGCTGTTAGATCTGCAAATAAATTTTTTAAAAGAAAAGAAAAATATTACTGATTGATAACAAAATGAAAGTTAACATTTAGGACCTGGATGTAAGTGCTTGGTTTTCTTTTACTGCTGGGGATCGAACCCATGATTCTATGCATGGTACACAACTGGTCTACACTCAGCTCAAGTCCCAGCCCATTAGGTGCTATTTTTAAGGGCACACTGTAAAACAGCATAAAATCTTTCCTCCCAAGAGAAAGAAATGAATTCCTTAATACAAAATTTAATAAATCCAAGTATACTTAAGGAAAATGGAGTACTGTACTTGTTTTTCTCCTATTACTAAATGTACCCAGTGGTGATGTTTTCCTCTCTAAAAAAATACCCATGAATAATGATGAGTCTGCTAAAAACTATCAATTACCGTATATTTTTTAATCTAATTCACAAGCTCTCAACAGTTTTAGAGGGTAACAATGTGAATTGTTATCATGTGCAGACTGGATTCCTGGTCACATCTGATTTTGTAGTCTTCTAAAACTGCTGGAAGTGTGCAGAATATATGGATACTTTATCTTGGTGATAAGATCAGAAAAAATAGCATCTATATCTATATATATATATATTTCAATATATTCATTTATCATTCAACAGGTTATTTACATAGCCTTCTATAATTTACCAGGCACAATTCTAGGTTACAAGGATAAACAGAACAAAGACCTTTGTTTCAAACACGTTACAATCCAATGAGGACAGACAATAACCACCAAGCATAGAGATTACCAGGTAGTGATAATTTTAAGTGCTATGCAGGAAAAGACATATGGGAAAGGGTTTAAAAAAAAATTCAAAGAAGGCCTCAAAGAGATAGTCACCTGTAAGGACAGATCTAAAGTAAGTGTGAGAAACAGCTATGCAGATAACTGGGAAAAGAGATAGCAAATGCAGATACCTAACGCAAGAGCACTCATGGCACATTCAAGGTAGAGGATAGATGTTCTGTCAATGCTTATTTGAAATGATATGGAGGTCAACATATGGAATCAAAAAGGAGGCAAAGAATCCTGGGCATGGTAGCACACGTCTGTAATCCCAGTGACTCAGGAGGTAGAGGCAGGAGGATTGCAAGTTTGAGGCCAAAGGCAGCCTTCATAAGTTCATTCATTACACAAGACCCTGTCCCAAGATTTAAAAAACAAAAAAAAAATTAAAGGAGGTTGCGGGGGTGCCGCTCAGTGGTAAAGTGCTTGCAAAGGAAGCACAAGGCACTGGGTTCAACCCTCCAGTACTGGGGTGTGGGGAAGGAATAAAAAAGGCAAAGAAATTAACAGTCACTATTACCAAGCCTATGATCTCATAATTATAAGTGCTAGATACCTTTAAAGATCACTTATGAAAAAAAATGATATAGTAAATGTGTATACTATGGGGATCATAAATACAGAACAGTAAAAACAAAAATGAAAACACAGCAACTGACATTATGGGAATTGCTACTTGTGCCTGTGGATAGTTTCCAAAGGTTATTCACTAACATGAAATAAAGTGTTAAATCTCAAACAAATGGAAAAAAAAATGATATGGAAAATAGAGGTCAACCTTGAAAATATACATAAATGGGGCTGAGGATGTAGCTCAGTGTAGAGCACTTGCCTAGGATATACAAAGCCCTCAGGGTTCAATCCCCAGCACCAAGAAAATACACAGAAACATTTCATGATATGTGGTTTTTTAAAATAGCACTATTTATAAATAGCTATCACATTTTAAACGTGTAGGAACTCAAAAGCAAAAATAAGTAGACATCTGACCATTTCACCTCCATCTCTAAATTTACTTATTCCATTTGGTTAAAACATTTTCTGGAATCACTGCATGGGGAAAAAGGAAGTAACTGTATTTGGTCACTTTATTTAAGCACTTGTAAGAAATCACCACTGATACTAAGAACTGGGTGAAAGTCAAAATCATCTGGGAGCTTTCAAAAATTACCAGTGCCAGCTGGTTGCAGTGGTACACTCCTTGAATCCCAACAACTTCGGAGGCTGAGGAAGAAGGATTGCAAGGTTTGAGGCCAGAGGCAGCCTGTGTAACTTAGTGAGACCCTCTTTCAGAATAAAAAAAATTAAAAATGGGCTGAGGGTGCAGCCCTGTGATAGTACGTGCAAGATCCTGGGTTCAGCTCCCAAGCACTGGGGCTGAGGGGAACAAACAACCTACCAATGCCTGGGTTCTCCACTAAATATTCCATTTAACTAGTCTGAAGTAGGGCTGGGGCATATTTTGTAGAAGCTCTCCATTTTCAAGAGAGCTAATACAAAATTTCACTTTCAAAAACTTCCATTTACTCAATTACACAAACCTTCACTACCAAGAAAAAGTTTAACCAGATGTAAGTAAATTTTAGTTTATATTTCCATATAGTCAATGGTCTGTCCTTCCCATTGACCTTTTAAAAGTCATCATGAACACTCAAGCAACCAATTAATTTCAAGAAAAGTTTAAAAAAAAGTTAAGGGGAGACAAAGCGGTAGGTTCTGTAACATCACTCTGCACGATGTCTAAAATGATGTCTTACCTCAATGAAGATACAAACTTTGGAGTTTGTACATCATCTTTGTAAGTAAAAGACACAACTGCATATGGACAAACATGTCTTGGTCTTCGCCTTAGTTCATCAAAGCCATACTCATAAAAGTAATACTAAAAGTAAGAAATGCAAAATTAACTTGTGTAAATAATCAAGTAGTACAGAATGGAACCTTATGTTTACCTTTTTGATTTTTGAGAACCACAAATCCATTTAAGTGCCTCTGACACTTAATCTTTAAGATAAAGCTTCTCTGTTCAACCACAAAAATATTATAGTTTATATGTATTTTGTGATGTAAAATATTCTACTTCACTGGGTACAGTGGGGGACATCTATTATCCCAGCAATTTAAGAGGCTGAGGCAGGAGGATAGTATGAGCCAGAGGCAGCCTGCATAACTTAGTGAGACCTCATCTTAAAATAAAATTTAAAAATGGACTCAGGGGGCAGGCCAGTGGTGGAGCACTTGCAAACTACGTCCAGGGCCCTGGGCTCAACTCTGAAGTACCACCCCCCACCTTTCACCCCTCAAAAAAGTTTCTACATCTGTGTGTATCAAATCTCAAAGTACTTCTAGGTATTCCAAAAGTTATCCACAGGGTATGTGCAACATATTTCCCAATGAAAATATTACAAATGGACCTGAAGTTTCCAAGTCAACCCTGAAAAGCCAACTTGACACAAAAAGTAAAATACAAACATCACAATCTCAACCCATCTTCCTATTCTTTTGTGCATCATTTCAAAAGACAAACACATGTGGTCTCCAACTGCAAAGAAAGCAGCAAACGAGATGTGGAAAAGAACACAAACAGTTGACAAAGACAGGTAGCTGAAACTCTTCCTCTTACTAGTAAGATTCTCTCCTTCACATATTCACCAAATTCATCAGGCTGGGGTTTGTGACTTATAGACTAGTGATTTTCATTTAAAAAGAATAGTTGAGTTTAAAATAAAGCAGCATTTTCTTTGAAGTCATTTCTCTGAGAATCTACGATTTTAATAATGTTGTTGCATAGCTGGGTGTGGGGGCACACACCTGTAACCTCAGCACTCAGGAGACTGAGGCAGGAGGATCACAAGGGGTTCAAGGTCTGCATAGTGACCTACATAGTGAGTTCCAAGCTAGCCTCAGCTATAGAGTGAGACTGTTTCAAAAACAAACAGAAAAATAACAGTATTATTATTCTAAATATGCTTCAAAAAATTTCTTGAAACATAAAGCCAGTTTACAACTCCTCCCAGAAAAACCAATAATTACTTTGTACTTTTATCTCTTATCTACCAATAGTACTACTAGCCAGAAAGTAGCCAACAAGTCAGGTTTAATGAAAATGATTTTTGGTAAAAACCCCTAGCCATAGGTCTTCCCCAAGAAGACACTTCAAAAAGGATCAAGAATAAATTATATTTTACAAAAATAAGGGTGATTAACATCACTACTTTTCACATATAATTCATCTGGACATATAGGTTTTTTACATTTGTTAAAGAGAATAAAATTACTTTGTAGTTAAACCTCATATAAAAATATAATACTGTGGCCAGGCATGGTACACACACCTGTAATCCCAGCAACTCATGAGGTGGAGACAGGAGGATCACAAGTTCAAGGCCCGATGCTGCTGTCATAACTTAGCAAGACCTTGTCTCAAAATAAAAAGAAAAACATGGGCTAGGGGTGCAGTTCAGTGGTAGAGCACTTGTAAAAGCCTCTGAAAGCTCTGGGTCCAACCTCCCAGAACTGCAAAAATAAAATAAATAAAAACCCACTATAATAAAATTCCTCAATTATTACACTTTTAAATATATGCAATTCATTGACTGATGAATAAATGTGATAAATGTGTATAAGCCAGGTGCAGTGGTACACACCTATAATCCCAGTGACTAGGGAGGCTGAGACGAGAGGATCACAAGTTTGAGGCTGTGTATCTTAACAAGACCCTGTCTCAAGATAAAAAACAGAAATGGGGCTGGGGACACAGCTCACTGGTAAGTTACTTGTAAAGTATTCCCAATGCGCTGGGTTCAATCCCTTAGTGGGAGGGTGGGAGGGAAGCAGGGAGAGAAGAGGGTGGGAAGAAGGAAGGAAATGTGTATATATGTGTATATGCACAATGAAACATTCGGTCATAAAATACTGTCATTTTCAGTAACGTGGACACAAACAGTACACGATGTTAAATAAAACAAGTCAGGCACAGAAAGACAAATAGTCAATATTATCATTTTTCTGTGAAAGCTAAAAAGCTGATCTCATAAAAGCAGAAAGCAGAATAGTTGTTAGAAGAACCTGGGTTTAGGTGTGGGGAAAGGGGAGACAGAGTGGCTAACAGGGACAGGAATCCAGCTGAATAGAAAGGATATTTTCTTTTTTTGGTGATAGGGACTGAACCCAGGGCTTCACACCTGCTAAGCCACTGAGCTACACTCTTCAGGAAGAATAACTTCTAGTGTTCTACAGCACAAACAGGTACGTATGGTTGACAACATCTAGTTGTACATTTCAAAATAGCTAGTAGAGAAGATTTTAAATGGCACCAACACAAAGAAATGGTTAAGTGTTTGAGGTGGTGGATATCCCTGATCAGATCAGGGTGCCAATTACCCTAATCTGATCATTCTACATTGTATATGTTAACTGTCACACTGTTTCCCATAAATAGGCACTATTATTTTACATCAATTAAAAATAAAAAATATGTTTTAGAAACGAAGGAAAAAGCTGGGTGCCAGCAACTCTGGAAGATAAAAGAGGAACATCTTGAGTTCAAGGCCAGAAATAGCCCACACCACTCAGCAAGACCCCATCTCAAAAGAGAATAATAAAAAAAAACAGGCTGGAGTACAGCTCAGTGGTAGAACACTTGCCTAGCATGTGCAAGGCCCTAGGTTCAATACCCAAGCACGGCACAAAAAAAAAAAAAAAAAGGAATGAAGGAAAAAATAAATATGAGTTTTCTGTATATCTATTATACCTGATTAAAGGCTAAAAATTCTAAATTTGCATCTTAATAAAGATAGAAAGCATCTATTAAATCAATACAAAATGTTATGAAGATATTTCAAGGGGTTTAAATTGTACTGTCAAATAGGTAGTATTTCATTAGATGGGAAAAGCAGAAATGTCAAAATGTAATGAGGAGTGTTAAAGATAGTGATCATACCAAACTGAGGTTTGCTTACAGCCAGGCAGTGAGTTTGAGTGTTACCTTCTAGGATTGAAGGGCTAATGTGTATTTCTAAGCCATTTTAGAAACAGTGAACTACAGTTAGAGACACTAGAGTCTAGAGTGATATGTGGAAACCAAAGACTGACAAGGAGACATTTAGAAAGATTTGGTAGCAAACAGATATGAGAGGTCACAACTATAAAATGAATCCGGGCACATACCTGAGTAAGCTCATAGGCTCTGTAAGCCAAAAGGGATGTAATTCTACTGGCATTCTTCGACATGTGACATTCATGCTTTGGTGTGGGGTCCAAAGCACTTTTATTTAACATAGGTTCCAAGCTTTTTACACCAATGGGGTCATATATACTCTTTATTTTACCCTAAAATAAAAAAAACCTTTCAAGTGTCCACCTATACATGATTCTTCATAACAGACATTAATATTATAAAAAGTAAATAAAAAATCCTACTCACAACATTCTATACTAACCTAAATTATTTACATATTACCCTTTTTTCTTCATTCTTTGCTTTGGAAAACACTGTTAAGTATTGTTGGCTTAGATCAAAGAAGGTAAATGAACCATTCTCAAAAGTATCTTCATTAACTACCAAGTGTGGACTTCTAGTCAAATTCTTAAAGACTTGGAATCAACTAGAATTAAAATCCAAATCAAGTGGTGTCATTATGTAAATAAAAAAGTTGAAATTACCTTCATTATTTTAAAAATAATAACATCGCCCACTGCCCCAGCTTCCAAAGGATTAGCTTGCAATAAATCAGCATACCTAGATAGATAGATACCTGATAAAGAAAGAAAAATAATTTAATCTAAGCAAGTAGAATGTGACTACAAAAAAAATCCAAATATTTAACTACCAACAAAAGATATATAAAGCATGACAACTTTTAAAAAGATGTCCTTTTAAAAAGGACAGTAGAGACAGGGGATGTTTAGTCAAAATAAAATAAGAAAAAAACACGAAACTAATAACATTTTTCAAAATCACTTGGACTAGAATCAAGCAAATGAAAAGAAAAAAAATTACCCATGGATGGACTGCCAAGAATCGTTACTTTGGACTGGCCCACCTGCAATCCCTTTTCACATATGCTTTGTACCTAAATAAAGAAAATATTTCATATTCAAATCATAACAATGAAAACACAAAAAGATAATTTGTAAACACGTTTCAAATAAAACTTAAACTTCTAGAATATATATATTCTACATTATAGAAATTCCACATATACATTGAAGTTTATGATGAAGTATCAATGAGAAACTGATCTGCACTTCCAAAGTAATCAGAGCAAGAATCCGTTATTTATGCTGGCTGTAACAGATTCTCTTTAATTTCTGCCTCTCACAAACATAACTATCTCCAGAACCAGGAAAATATTTAGAGGAAGTAATGTCACCCTCTTTAAATGAAAGAGGAAACATGGCTACAAAAACATATAATCTGCAATATAGGTTTTTTGTTGTTGTTGTTCTGTTTGCAGTACTGGAAGGCTGAGCCCAGGGCCTCACACACAATTTGCAAGTGCTCTACTGAGCTGTACCCCTGACCCCCTTTTTTCTTATATTTTGAGACAGTCTCACTAAATTGCACAAGCTTGCCTCTGGCCTCGAACTTAAAACCCTCCTGCCTCTGCCTACCAAGTTCTTAGGATTATAGGGATGTACCAACATACCCAGCTGATAATCTTTTTTTTAAATAAAGGGAAATGTATTATCAAGCACATTCTAGGGGAAGAAAACAGGATTGGTCAGAGATAAAAAAGACTACATTTGAAAAACGATGAAATAAATACTCAGCCCCTCTAAATCCTTTCTTCTATTTATATTTCAAAAAATATTAGCTTATACTTATCAGATGTATCACTAGTAAGTGTAAAATGGAAACATCCTCAAATTATTTTTTTGTAAGGATTTCACTCACCTGGTATCGATCAACCATGAGAAATGCATAGGATTCTGACAGTTCCTTATCTAAACGACCATCAAATTTCAGTTCTCTTCGCTTTTCTGTAAACTAAATGAAATTGAATCTATAAAAACTACTTGGTATAGTTTTTATTAGTTTTATTAAAAATTCTCTCCAAGAAATCCCAAACCTAAGAAAGTAGAAATTTTCTTTTCTCTCCCTACATGTTCTGCCCTTCAATTTTTTTCTCCCCATTTTCACTGGCTCTTTACACACACAAAACAGTCAAATTAAGCATATAATATTTATCAACTTAAACTGATTTTTTTTTTCAGTACTAGGGGGTTAAACTCAGGGCCTCATGCATGGTAGGCAAGTGCACTACCAGTGAGCTGCACCCCTAGCCCGTTTTTCTATTATTTTGAGACAGGGTCTTGCTAAATTGTGATGTCTGCTTCTGACCTTGAACTCAAGATCCTCCTGTCTCAGCCCCCCGAGATGCTGGGATTAAAGGCATGCACCAGAGTGCCCAGCTGTGAATTTCTATTAAACTTTTACCACACTCCCATAGATTATAAATTCATGTTTTAGTTATCCTTGTATCTTCCATTTTACTTGAGGCATATGATAGATGGTTTAATAAACCTGGTGAATGACCTCTTTCTAGACTATAAACGTCATTAGGAAAAGGAAAAATGTAACTATTCTCAATAACAAGCATGTAAGATGTGCCACTCCATACATTCTTACACAATAAAAGCACCTTGGTATAAAGCACTTTGAGCTAAGGAAATCCTAAACTGCTAGCTTTACAGAATATCCAACATTCAGACCATTATTGCTCTTTAATAATACAACTTCAGAATAAATTTTCATATAAGATTAACAAATAATTCCTATCATACCATAAAACTACAAACTACCAAAGTTTAATTTTCTCTAGAAGCTGGTAATATTAATGTCCCTTAGGGAAGATAGATAGATACTTTTCCTCTCCCCAGTACTGGGGAGTTGTACATAGGGCCTCAACCATGTCAGGCAAGTGCTCTACCACTGACTTGAACCCCCAAGGCCTCTTTTTAATTTTGAGACAGGGTCTTGCTAAGTTGCACAAGCTGCCTCTTGCTTTGAACTTGTGTTTCTCCTGCCTCAGCCTCCTGAGTAGCTGGGATTATAGGCATGTGCCATAGCACTCAGCTAAGGGATACTTTCAAAGTTAAATTCTGTTAGCACTTCCTTATCCAACTTGTAAAAATACAAAATTAGTCATATTCCATATCTATTAGATAGCAGTATAAATAAACTATTTCTAAACATTTTGTTCAGTTACTTCAGAATTATACACAATGGCTTTTCCTAAAGCAAAACTCAAAGAATATCAATTCTGTAATGAAAATTAAGTTCATTGCCTAATTATGTCCAATTGTTCCCCTCTATTCATACTTTGCCACTAAGAATTTCCACTAATGACATTAACATATCCCAGCCACCAAACTGTTGTGGAAAAAAAAAACCAAGCATATCCTAATAAAATATACATCTGATTAGATCATCTTCCAATTTAGACCTTTAATTTAATTAAGATGTATTCAAATAAGTCTTATTATGAATCTACAATTAACCCACAGGAAGCAATCCCTATGTTTACAACTCATTTTCAGGAAAAGAAATTTTTTTATAACTGCATATTAATAAGAAGTTACCATAACAGATAAACACAGTGCTATAGTAACAATGTTTAGGGGAAAAGAAAGAAATACCATTTAGGACTGAGGATGTAGCATGGTATAGTGTTTGCCTAGCATGGACAAGACCCTGAGTTCAATCCCTAGCACTCCAAGGAAAAATGATACCATTTAAAACTTCACCTTTCCATAATTAAGCTGTCCTAAAAACTAGCATTTCTAGAAAAAAGGATTTTCTTCCCCTCAGGGTTTTGGTTCTGAAAAGAATTTTACAAAATTCTTACATACCTCCTTTTCCAAAAGCTCATTATGTACCAAGCAAGCTCGTTTGTAGTTAAAATTTGCTACTGAGGTTGGTTCAAGGTAAGATGAATGGAGAATATTTAAAACATCTTCAAATTCCCGAGAACCTGGAGTTAATGGCTGGAAAAGTGCTAAAATAAAAAACATTATGAATTTTAAGATTTTTCCATCCTAATTGTAGCTTCTTCTATTTTTGCTAACTTTGAAGTGAAAAAAGGGCATTAAGGGACCCACGCATGATGACACACACCTATAATTCCAACACTTGAGAGGCAGAAGCAGGACTGTGAACTACAGGATAGCCCAGACTACATAATAAGACCTTGTCTAAAAAAGGCATACAAGCTATTTTATTTTGTGACATGCAAGAGATATTCAACGCAGAAAAATTAAAACTAGATACTGAGACTGACTAGTTTCTTCAGCAAGGAGGTTTTGGCTTTTCACATACAGAAAAGGCTGCAATTTTGCAAACCTTAGGGATGATACATTAGGCAAGCTAAGCTGCTTAGACTCTCATAAGAACCTATATATGCAATTTGTCTCGATTCATATTGTGTATTGCATAGAAGATGTCTAGAACTGTGGCATTCCAGCAAACTAAATGATTATACCATAAATGAAAGCATAAAAATATTTGAGACACTTATGTATTTCTAAAATAAAATGGGTAGGTTTTTTTGGTACTAAAGCTGAAGTGATAAAATACGTTGCACTCAAATAGCTTTACCATCAATACAAAGTAGAATTCTTATTACTTCTCAGTAAAATTTTAAGATGTGACAATTTGGAGTTAAAACTAAACCCAAGTACCAAACCTATCATTTACTGACTTTGTGGGAGATACTGAATAAATAACCAAACAACAGCCCAGTTCTCTCATTATAAAATAGAGAACTCCAGCTTTCCAGGTAACCATGATATGCCATGTGACATACGTAAGATGATCCATCAAGAACACTCTAGGCACATTGCCTACAATGTACAAGGCTCTGGGTTCAATCCTTAACACCACACACAAAAAGTTAACATTATGAAACATTTACTAATAAATGAGAAAATTCTTTGGAAAAAAAAAAAAGAGAAGCATAATGGAAAAAAATAATTCTGTATTACTCTGTACCCCAACATCATTTACTAATAAAGGGAGAAAAAAGTAAAAAAATTTAAAATAAATAAATACACAGGGATACAAAAAAAAAAATACACACTTTAGGAGATGTTATCTATGTATTACTTTTTGAAGTTGAATTGAATTACCATGGTAACCACTTTGAGCACCTCTTGTAATTGCAGAAAATGTGACTTGTATTCATCTTTTGTTATCAGCCTATATTAAATATTACAATTTTAATACTAAAAAAAAGGAACACTCTAGGCATAGTACCTGATACAAGGTAGACAA
This sequence comes from Pedetes capensis, assembly GCA_007922755.1. Classification (NCBI taxonomy): domain Eukaryota; kingdom Metazoa; phylum Chordata; class Mammalia; order Rodentia; family Pedetidae; genus Pedetes; species Pedetes capensis. The sequence continues at coordinate 1,912 of VMDO01005375.1, read as the reverse complement.
TTGAGTTTTTGTTCCCCATGTTCTCTATCATATTTAATTTGTAAAACACAATTTTAAGTCAAATATCCTAATATTGGACTAATAGTCTCAAATTTCCAACTTACACATGAACTATTTTAATGTACTAATGAATTTCAAACACCAAATCCATGTATATAAACTTTCCCCAAATTAAAAAGGAACCACTTACTTTTCACTTTTGACAGAACTATTCATAGAAACTTTTATGCTCATTATCTTCACTTTTTTAAGACACTATTTTATACAAGTTCACAAATGTCAATTAAAATACTCTTGGGTCACTATAGAAAAGTGTTCTACTTGTACATACTCTTAAAGTATGCCATCTCACAGCTAAGTATAAATCAGCTGTTTTTAATGTATTTTCTATACATGGTTATTAGGCCTTAAAGAACACAATGTCTTATTAGGCCTTAAAGAACACAATGTCAAGGCTGAGCACGGTGATGCATGACTACAATCCCAGCAACTTGGGAAGTGGAGGCAGAAGGATCACAAATTCGAGGCCAGAGGTAGCCTATGTAACTGAGTGAAACTCTGTCTCAAAATAAAAAGTAAAAAACGGGCTGAGGGAGCAGCTCAGTGGTGGAGCACTTGCAAAGCATACCTTGAAGCTCTAGGTTCAACTCCTAGTACGCAAAAATAAATAAATAAAAGAACACTACGTCAAACGACATATCCATTCTTTAACAAACCACATATATATATATTATGGAATTGTCAATAAAAATGTAGATTTTAGTAATAGAATGTGATGAGAGAAATGTGCATAAAAACAATGGTTATCTACTTTGGGACTGCACATTTGTAGACACCCAAAAGAATAAAGTCAATATAGTTACAGTAATGCAATTTAAAAAAAAATGACTAGGACTAAGCTAAAATTTTTAGAGCACTCAAACAGAACAAGCCTACTAGTGTCCTATAATCAAATTTGTAGATGTGCTGAATATCTATTGATTGTAAACTCCATGAGAGCAGGAACTACATCTGTCTTACTCATTCTCATCTTTCCCACGTCAGTAGGGAGAACTGTGAATGCTGGCCTGAAGTAAGGTGAACGACTAAAATGAGTGAACAAATGTGAATAAACATCCTCAAGACATTTTTTGTAATTAATACAATCTACAAGTACAAAAATGAGTGTCATTTCAAATTAAGACTAATTCACAAATAAGTCAGTAATATATAAAAAATGAAAGCTCAAAAAAGGGAAATATTTTGTCTCAATTCAAATCTGTTTTATAGAATGTAGTAAGACAAACCAACATTTTCTATTTCTGACAAGTTTCTACTCCTAAATTGTGAAAAACTTGGCAAGGAAAGCAGCATGTGGAAGTCTTTAAAGGTTTTCACATCCAAAATGGGCCGTGTTTGATTTTAAAAGATGAGTTTTATGCATCTAAACTAACAAAGTGACTTCATGCACCTAAAATGTAGCCAAAACATAATACATGGCTTCAAATGAAATTTTACAAGTGTGCATAAAGAAATTATTTTCCTCAAAAAACTAAAAATAGATCTACCATATGACCCAGCTATAACACTATTGGGAATTTACCCAAAGGGAGATGAGTCATCATACCACAGAGACACCTGCATCTCCATGGTCAATGCAGCGCTTTTCACAATAGCAAAGATAAGGAATCAACCAAAGTGCCCTTCAACAGAAGAATGGATTAAAAAACTATAGTATATATACACAATGGAATACTATTCAGCAATCAAGAAAAATGAAATAGGGTCATTCGCAGCAAAATGGATGGAATTAGAGAAAATTATTTTAAGTGAACGAACACAAGCTCAGAAAGAGAAACAACACATGTTCTCATTCATATGAGAGAGCTGACTCAAAATTACAAGGAAAAATCCTACTCAAAGGTCAGATCAC